>APFE031434162.1:0-24510 GCA_000404065.3 Pinus taeda
CTATCTTGGAGAGTTAATTACTCCCTACTCCAAGATACTAGCCTAAGCTATATTGGTGATAAGAGCCCTAGAAATAAAAAGATTGCTAGATCAATTTTAATTAAGCGTTATTTTTATTAGTTGTTTCTTAAGTCAATAGGTATGGAGATGAAACTTTGATGGTGTAAAGATCAACTCCAAAAACATTGAAAATGCACCTAAAATGATAAACAATTCGTTTTTCCTTTCAATGAATCTCTAGCTAAAAGAAAGAGTTGAGAATGCAATTCTTTGAAAAACAAAGCTTTCCTTTAACATCTAAATGAAAAGAAAATCTTCGTTTTTTTCAATTAAATCAAAATGAAACTACTAATTATGCTCACAAAAATAAATCCCTTTTCTTTTCAACACTCAAAACTACAGAAAACAATTATTTCAAAAGAGATTCTACGATTTCTAGAAAACACTCAAAACTATGAAAAACTAATCTTGAGATCTAAACTTCTAAAAACCTAATCGAAATAAAAGATTCAAATGTTTTTGAGGACATTTTACTTAGTTATTCAGTAAACTAAGGATTAATTCATTCAAAATAATAAATCAATCAAAAAACACCCAACTATGTTTTCTTTTATAAAAAAGAAATTCACAACTTATGACCAAGTTCGTTCAAAGATTTGCAAAGAGAAATGAAATCTATTTCTCACCAAGGGTAGATTTCACAAACTAGCTAGACTCATCAAGAAGACAAAATATACCAGGGTGATCTAAGGTTTCTTAGGCTTCTAATCTTTAAGTCACTATAGAGACAGAGTGAAAACCAATCCAAGCATGGAAAACTTCCAAAAAATCATTTCAAACAAAAACACCAATGGAACTTACTCACAAGAGACTTTTGACAGGACACATGCAGATTTGGGCAGACTCGACTAAAAGTAATAAACTAATCCTAAACTTGACTTGACGAAAAGATTTTAGGTTTTTCAAAAATTTTGACAGGGTCCCCAGGCTTTCAGTATAACTAGATGCGGTACCGCTCTGTGCACTAAAGGAACAGTGCGGGGATGCCCGGACTACATTATAAATAGAACATGCAGTCCTCTTGAAAATTTCGAAAAAACAAAAAACAATCTAGAACCTAAAAAATACCCAATCCCACACAGATCAAGCAAAAACCAGAAACAAAAACAAGTTTCTCAAGTCAAAGACGAAGGAAAATAAAAAAAAACAAATTCAGTTCCTCAGCAGAGTCGCCAATTTGTTGGCCGGATAAATCGATCTTGCGAATAAGGCCGATCTCCCTAGTATCAACAGATATCTAGCAATAATAAGGACAAGAAAATCTACCTTTCTCTAAACATGTTGTGATTCATTAATAAAAAGTAAAGAGGTGTTTAGACACTACCTTAAGTCCAACACTAGTTTGTGGCAGCGATGCTCCAACCGTCCGAAAAAGTTTCCTTTTAAGAACCTGCAATCACAAACAAGCACACACCAAATAACACCTTCATAGCTAATATAATAAATCATGTTCATCATGGTGATCAAGGAATCCATGAAATAAACCATAAAACACATCTTATTGAGAAAAATAAACTTGATTTTATTAACTTTGAAATAGAAGAACTTTACAAACCTTTGGTGCCTTGATGTTGTACAAGCTCTTCCCAGGGTCCAAACAGGAATCTCCTCTTCTTTGACAAGCTCACTCTCTTCCAAATGAAATAAAAAAGGTATGTAATCTCTCCTCTCAAAATCTCAATTAGGAAGACTAAGTCCCAACAACATTTCACCTCAAAAATATTTAGCTTTCAACCTCTCAAGTAACTAGCCCTATGCTTCATTTTATAGTGCAAAGGAAGGAGGTTACAGGTCCACCATTGAAGGGATAGAGTCCTCCTTCAAAGGGATAAGCTCCTCACATCAAGGGGTTAGCTCCTTAAGGTATGGGATGTATGAACCTTTAAGGAGCGAACTTGCCACCTCAAGATTCCCTCTAGAAGCTTCCAAAAATGACTCAAAGTGAGTTTTTAAGAATGTACTTGCACCTTTTTAACTTTTACAGGGGTCTGCACCCATAACACAGAGACAGAGTGGTCAGATGCATAGGGTACATGACCAGTAGGTGCGGGACCATAGGTAATGCTAAGAGAAAGTGCAGAACTAGAGTTTTAGAGATTTTTAAGGTCTTTCTCTTATTTTCAAGACTTGATATGAAGAATTGAGGTTTAAGACTTGCAAAGGAGGAAGGTACGAGTGGTGATAGACTCACACTAATTACAGAATGTCAAGGTGACAATTTTTGTGCAACACTCAGGTAGCAATGTATTCATCCATTATATCAATTCTTGCAGTCACTGCACATATTTGGTGGACGACCCACCATATGGATTTAAAAACAACATTTCTCAAAGGTATTATTGAGGAGGAGGTGTACATTGATAAACCAGAATTGTTTTATACATTTGATCAAGAGTCTCATGTGTGAAAACTCAAGTGAGTATTTTACGGTCTCAAACAGCAACCTTGTGCTTGGTACAACATGATCGACAATTATCTCAATAGTTTGGGTTTCACCAAAAGTGAAGCAAATGTGAACCTCTATCATATTTGGGGAGAAGGTAAATTTCTTATCATTGTTTTATATGTTAAATATTTAATAGTAACAGGTGATGAGAAGTTGATCAACTCTTGGAATAAGGATCTTGTGAGGGAATTTGAGAACAATACCTTGGCGAAGTTGTCTTTTATGCCATACAAGCCTAGCCCCATGGCGAGCAAGTGTCCATAGCCCCGATGTGTTTACCTGTATTTCCCATGCTTCCTATTTTATTCACCTTTTTGATAAGCACGTCTTGCAAGCTTTTAGTTTATGTTGTATTTGAGTGAAAGAGGTGGGATGGTAATAGAGATTTATGTTAATGGATATAATACTTTCATAATGTTGACTCCAAATTATTTTCTTGGGACTATTAATGATAGAATTTTATGTGGAGGGACGGGAGGGATCCATTGTGTTAAATTCTAATCAGATATATCCATGAAAAGATAAACTATATCGCTTAGTAAGGATGTGATTTCCTCCATAAAAATTATTTAAAGCAAGATGGTTTTATATTTCCATAAAGCTATGCCTTTAATCATAAATCAAATTCATTGAAATAGGTATATTTAAAATATTTCCCATGTATTCCAACCATTATCAGGTGAGGAAAATTCTTTCACATAAGTTATGGAAAATTCACCAAAATAAAATCACGATTAGAGGAAAAAGGAAAAGAATTCCAAAAAGAAATCAGTGAAAAAAATAAAAAATGAAGAAAGAAAAAGGTGAAAGAAAAAATCCAAATTTAAAAGATAAACTCCAACAAGACTACTTATATGGAAGTCTCAACAAAATAAGTAAAAAGAATATAATCATGTGAAAGTTTCTTCTTATGTTGATATTTAAATTCTTTTATCTTGCCGAGTTATAAGAAATGACGCTCTCAAAATATAGAGGGTGAATAGCAGTGATGATAAATAATATGCTAAAGGAGAAGTCTCTCTCTACTCCCTAAACCCTAAACTCTAAATTGAAATTCATTATTTATTAAATCAAACTAAGGCAAGAAGTAAATCAAAAGGAAACAATGTTTCATGTTCAAGGAATCAAAAATAAACCAAATCCACAGAAATGAGAATGAAAGGATCCTTCTTTTTGAATAACAATGATGAATTTTCACTTTGTTTTTTATTATTCTAAATTTATATCAGCTTTGAAATATTGAAATTCATTCAGAATCCCAAATAATGTAGTAATGAAGAGGATTTGAATCTTGATATAACAAGTAAGGGGTGATATATCAAAAATTCAAAATAAAAGAGAATTCAAATATGAATTAACCATGATCCATTACCTTTACCTGTTCCGAATTCCTTATTAGCGAAGGAGATTGTCCAAAAGGGTAAAAGAGACCCATGTGCATACAACATGAAGAATGTATATCCCTAGGTCTTCACATATGAGTGTATCGAAAGAAAAAGATTTGGAAAATCCTATGGTTGTCTTTTTGAAACATGTGACCTTCTCACCTTTCGATAAGCTTTTGAATGTAACAGTTAAAGAATAGAAGTGGGAAAATATATCATAAGTATCAGAGATTTGATATTAAGTGTGGGAAAGGGTAGTGGCCAATTGGAAGTCGTGATATAAAAGTTATGATATGGATAGCGGGAAGCTTATTGGAGATCGAAGGATTAGGAATATGTTTGGTTGTGTTATTCTTTCCACAACTAGCCCATGTAGTGAACTGGGGGGTTAAAGTGGGGGTAGAGCATGCCCCTTCATTCTGCCGATTGAGTAGTGGGGGGTTCACAAGGGGGTTTGAGGGGAGTGGGTAGCCCCCCTCTACGGGGTTTGGGGTAGCGCCCGGGGAAATTTTTTTTGGACCCTATATTAGGTTGGGTAGACCTACCTATGGTTTTGTGCATGATTTTTGCACATGGTTTTGGATGCGATGGTTTTCGGTCCATGGTTTTGGATGTGATGGTTTTCAGTCAATGGTATTGGATTCTTTGGCATGTATAAATATGTATTGTAACATTGGAAGGAACATAATGAGAAATCAAGCTGGTAGTCCCAGTTTTGGGATCCAGGGGAAATCTCAGTGTATATGTGTTTTATGTTTTATGCTCTCGCATTGTTTATTTTTTTGTGTTCTTAGAATTTGTATGCAGATAGTTTCTGTATGGGGTTAAAACCTACATTTGGTATCATAGATGTTTTGGCTTCAAGGGGACACCTTTATTGCTAAGGGGTTTTGCTCGGGCCTGTGGTAGAGCCAATTCAGTGGGAGATCTATGGGATCAATTCTAGTGGTGAAAGAAGATGGCAAGTAGTGGAAATATAGAGATCGAGAAATTTAATGGTCAGAGTTTCAAGTTGTGGAAACTCAAGATGGAGGATCTGTTGGTGGATCAATATCAGTGGATCGTGGTAGATTCGGGTACTAAACCAATGGGAGTGTCTGATGAAGAATGGAAGAAGTTGGATTAGAAGGAAAAGAGCACAATACGATTGTGTGTCTCAGATTCAGTATTGCTGAATGTATCATGGGAAGCTACGATGAAGGATTTGTGGGACAAGTTAAGTAATTTGTACCAATCTAAGTCTCTAGTGAATAAACTATTTCTATGGAAAAAGCTGTATAACCTGAGGATGAAAGATGGAGACTTGGTGAAAGAGCATCTGAATGCATTTAATACTGTGGTAAGTCAGTTATCATCTGTTGATATCAAAATTTCAGATGAAGATAAGTGCATTAGTTTGTTGTGTTCTCTACCAGATTTGTGGGATAGTTTGGTTATTAAAATAGGTAGCAATGCAACTGCCTTGCAGTTTGATGAAATAATCTCAGCCTTACTGACAGAGGAGATGAGATGGAAAAATATGGAGAGAAAGAATGGTGATGCCTTGTTTGTAATAGGACGGTCCCAGAACAGAAACAAAAATAAGTCATCGAGTGGGAGATCTAAATCTCTAGGAAAAACTGTAAATTTGGTGTGCTGGAAATGCAGAAAGGAAGGGCACTACAAAAGGGATTGTAAATCTAAACCTCTTGACAAAGGAAAGGGATCTGATGATGCTTCTTCTGCAGAGGCAAAACCACCTCAGATGAAGGTGGGGATGTGTACTTGGCTTCTTCAAGTACACATGTAGATCATGAGGCATGGTTGATTGACTCAGGTGCATCCTTTCACTTCACTCCCCATAGAGATTGGTTTTGCGAGTATGAGAAATATGATGGTGGTGATGTCTTCTTAGGGGATGATGGGAAGGCTAGAATCATTGGTTGCGGAAAAGTAAAGTTGAAGTTGCAAGGTAGAATAGTTAGAACACTTCCAGGTGTTCTACATATTCCTACATTGGCCAAAAATTTGGTTTTTGTTAGTAAGTTGGATGATGCAAGTGTAAAAACAGTGTTTGAGAAGGATACCTACAAGATGGTTCAGGGAGCACTGGTATTGATGTGGGGAGTTCGGATTGGAACTCTGCATAAGCTGTGAGGTAGCACTGTTGTTGATGGGTGTAATAGTTCTATGGTTTCTGAAAGTAGAGCAAAAAATCTAGTGGTCTCTGGAGAGAAGACCATGCTATGGCATCAAAGGCTTGGACATATTGGAGAGAAGGGCCTTCCAATACTTAATGGTAAAGTTATGGTAGAAGGTATGAGTAATAGCTCTCTGGATTTTGATTTCTATGAAATTTTTTTATATGGGAAGCAAAATCGGGTGAGTTTCCACTCTAGTGGTAAGAGGAAAAAACATATATTAGAGCTTGTGCACAGTGATGTGTTTGGACCTGTGAAGGTTCCATCATTGGGTAAGTCTGTGTACTATGTATTATTTATAGATGAATTCTCAATGAATACATGGATATATTTCCTTAAGAAGAAATCTGAAGTCTTTGAGAGGTTTAAAGAATTTAAGGCTCTGGTGGAAAACCAGACAGAGAAGAAGATAAAGGTGCTGAGGGTAAATAACAGTGGAGAGTTTTGCAGTAAGGAATTTGAAGATTTCTGTAAGAAGTGTGGTATAGCATGGTAGAAGGCTACTCCATATACACCTCAGCAAAATGGAGTTGTAGAAATAATGAACAAGACGTTGATGGAAAGGGTAAGAAGCATGCTCAGTGGTGCCGGGTTAGAACAGAGATTCTGGGCAGATGCGGTGGAGACAACATGTTACTTGGTCAATAGATCACCTTCATCAACGTTGGAGGATAAGACTCCACAAGATGGATGGATTGGTAAGAAACCCTCTCTTTCATATCTGAGGGTATTTGGATGTGATGCATATGTACATGTTCCAAAGGAGAAACGAACCAATTTGGATAGTAAATCTAAAAAGTGCATCTTTATTGGGTATAAGGATGGTTTAAAGGGTTATAAGCTTTGGAACCCAGTAACAAGGAAGTGTGTACAACCAAGATGGGGTGTTCAGAGAGGTGAAAGATGTTATTAAACATGAAGTCCAACCAAAGGAACCCGAGAAGATAGAGTTTGAGCTAAAGGAGGAAGAATCAAAGTCTATAACAGAGGAGGAATTAGAAGATGAAGAGCCACAAACTTCGGGTGTGAGAATATCAATTCAAGAAAGAAGGCAACCAGAAAGGTATAGTCCATCTACTTTTGTTCAAATTTTGCTTTATCTATCACTGATGATTATCCTAGAACTGTGAAGGAAGCAATAGGTTCAGAGGATGGAAAGCTCTGGAAAGAGGCCATGGTTGATGAAATGACATCTTTTTACAAAAATGAGGTTTGGGATCTGGTGGATTTGTTGGCTGGAAGGAAACCAATTGGCAGCAAATGGGTGTTCAAGAAGAAGACAAATGCAGAAGGAAAGGTGGAGAAATAGAAAGCTCGATTGGTAGAAAAAGTTTTTTCCTAGGTGTCACAAATTGATTTTGGTGATATGCTTTCTCCTATTGCCAAGGTAGCTTCTATTAGATTAATTTTATCTCTTGCTGTTGCTTTTGATTTTGAGGTAGAACAGATGGATGTGATAAAACATTTCTTCACGAGGATCTAGAAGAGGAGATCTACATGAAGCAACCTGAAGGCTTTGCAGTGAAGAGTAAGAAAGAACTGGTATGCAAGTTAAAGAAGTCTCTATATGGGTTAAAACAATCACCAAGGATGTGGTATTAGAAATTTGATACATGTATACAGGGACTTGGCTTCACCAGAAGTAAAGAAGATCATTGTGTGTATTTTAAATTTATTGGTGATCGTGTTATTTATTTGTTCTTGTATGTGGATGATACGTTGTTGGTTGGAAATGACAAAGAAATTATCCATGATTTGAAGACCCAATTGTCCTCCAAATTCGACATGAAAAATCTTTGTGTTGCAAACTATATTTTGGGCATGGAAATTAAAAGAGATCGGGCAAAGAGGAAGCTTTGATTAAACCAGAGGAAGTATGTCAGACAATATTATAGATGTTTAATATGCAGGATAGTAAACCGATGAAGGTTCCTATTCCTGTAGGTGTAAAGTTATCTGCTGAACAGGGTCCCAAGACATAAGAAGAGGAAGAGGATATGTCCGTGTTCCATATGTAAGTGCAGTCGATAGCCTGATGTATGCGATGGTCTGTACTAGACCAAACAGTGCACATGTAATGGGAGTATTGAGTAGGTTTATTTTAAAACCAGGGAAGGAGCACTGGACAACAGTGAAGCAGGTTTTCAGGTATTTGCGTGGTACTAGTGATTATGGTTTGTGCTACCAAGGAAAACCAGGATTGAATAGAGTTTTGGATATCTGTGGCTTTGTTGATGCGGACTGGGCTAGAGATCTGGATTAGAGAAGATCTACAAGTGGGTATGTGTTTAACCTATTTGGAGGTGCAGTCAGTTGGATGAGTAAGAAACAATATGTAGTGGCACTATCAAATACAAAGGCAGAATACATGGAGTGACTCATGCAAGCAAGGAAGCAGCTTGGTTGTAGAGATTGTGTTCAAGTATGGGGTTAGTACAGGGAGCTATAACAATAGAATGTGACAGCCAAAGTGCAATTTTCTTGGCAAAGAACCCCGCTTACCATTCAAAGACAAAGAAAATTGATGTTCAGTATCACTTTGTGAGGCATATGATAGAAGACAAAAAGGTGTTTCTGGTAAAGGTGATCACTTTGAACAATACTGCAGATGCATTGACAAAATTTGTGAGCTCTGAGAAGTTCTCTTGGTGTAGAGAAATAATGGGCGTTGCAAGGCTGGATAAATGACTAAGCTCTCTTGTGGCCCCCTGTGGAAAGAAAACAACAAGTGGGAGACTGTTGGGTTGTGTTAGTCTTTCCACGACTAGCCCAAGTAGTGAATCGGGAGGTTAGAGGGGATGGCACCGCCACTTCATTGCACCGATTGCACAATGGGGGGGTCACAGGGGGGACGGCAGCCCCCCCTGTCTAGGGTATTTGAGGGGGGCCAGTAGTCCCCGTCTATGGGGTTTGGGGTAATGCCTCGGGAAATTTTTTTTGGACCCTATATTAAGTTGGGCGAACCTACCTATGGTTTTGTGCATGATTTTCACACCTGGTTTTGGATGCGATGGTTTTCGGTCCATTGTTTTAGACGTGAGGGTTTTCGGTCCATGGTATTGGATGCTTCGGCATGTATAAATATGTATTGTAACATTGGAAGGAACATAATGAGAAATCAAGTTGGTAGTCCTGGTTTTGGGATCCAGGGGAAAATCTCTATATATATGTGTTTTAGGTGTTATGCTTTCGCATTGTTTATTTTTTTGTGTTCTTAGAATATGTATGCAGATAATTTCTATGCGGGGTTAAAACCTACAGAATATTGGAGATCAACGGTCGGAGTATTGGAACGAGTATGGGATGTAACATTGTTGATATGTCGATGTGTGATGTGGAACGAACCCGATAGTTTTATCATTTGGATTTAATTTCATATCAGATCTAAGAGATCAAAACTTGTAAACATATGCCCAAACACAAATTATTATTTATGAATGGACGTGATATCTTTTAAAACTAGATTTAAATATCATATCGGGTCTGGGGGTTGTATGGACATCACAATATTAGTGAACTCACTTATCAGAGATTAGTGATTCAGGATATCAGAGATATGTGTATATCACAATGTTTTGATTGATACTTATATAGAATGTTATGATATTCGGAAGCTCCGATAAGACTACATGACAATCCTATGGGGCCAACATATTTTAAATTATTTAATTCGAAATAAAGTGATCAGATTTAGCTTTGGCTTTTAATAAAAACCCCCTTTTAAAAAAATTTAATTAACCATCAGGAGTATTCAATCAAAGTAATATGTTAATGAAACTTTCTTATGAGGATAGTTGTGATATTGTTATGATCCGATATGAATTAAAGGTCTATTAGGGGCTTTAATGAATATAAGAAAAATTAAAGAATTGTCAAATTCTGCCAAAACAACAAATACTTCCCTGAACATATTTCATAGTTAGAAATGGTTGCCTACTTTCTTCAAGTCTCAAAAATCAAGCCAATGAAGGCCTACAAAAATAAACAGAACATAAATGGGAAATAGATTATGAAAAAGAAAATCAAACAATAGATGAAGATGAAATTATTAGTGCATACCTGGAAGAATTTTGATTGTAAATTTACCTTATGAATCTTCAATTTCTCCCATGTATTTATCAAAATTTAAATATGTTCAACATCATCTACTTATTCAATCTAAAAATGCTAAGTAATGAATTTTAAAATTGCATCCACCTCAAATTTACATTGGAGGAGAAGAGTTGTGAAAATGATCTCTTCAGAAGTACTTGTGAATCAAATATTGCCAAGTGATAGAATTTCTTTGGAATTTCTTTAGACATGATTTTTTTTTTTTTTGTCAATGTAACATGGTTTTGCAAAGCAAGACAATCAAGTGGTTCATAACCTTCCAATATGTTTTTTAAGCCACTTTGTCAGAAAATGAAAATGGATGCCAATAAAAACTTGGATTCATTACTTATTAAAATTATAAATAATGAAATAAATGAAAACATAAAAGGAATCTAATCTAAATTAATCTATCCCTATTTGCTAACTAAATGAAAGAAAACATGCCTAGGTATAGTCATACTTCTAATGTAACCATTCTCTCATTTTATTTCTTGTATGCATGTACAGATCAAACATCAGTAACAAGAATATAGTTGAAAAATCAATTTGACTCTAGTATGTACATTGATTGCTAATCTACTTTCAGAAATAAACCTATTTACAATTAAGTTCTCTTGAAATGTCCCTTTCAGCAGAATTTAAATTGGGTCATAGAAAAATGGGTGGATTTCCATTAGTGACTGGGAGAGTTTCAAAAGAGAGGATAACAAACCAAATCATGAAAATATTAATTTAGATACAATAACTTGCATGTAAGTCTTATGCACATATGTTAAATTATTAAGAATCTTTTGTGAAGGGAAATTTTCCAAATGTCTTTCAAATGGGCCAATAAAGTATGGATGGAAGTTTGGCAAATTCAACAGGAGATCATTAATTGAATTAGATTGTTGGTCATATTGTGAAAATACACTCTCTTGTTGGCATTGTTTTTGAGAAGAAAGAAGCAATGAATAAGAGATGAATATCGATATATGTATACACAAGTAAATAATGAAAAATATAATTGAGGATGTCTGCAACTTGAATGAGGATCGAAGTTGATGCTAGGGTTTTGCATTATGGTTCCATGGTAGGACGCGCAGCAGGGAGCACCGCTCCCTCCTACAGTCAGGTAGTCACAGAAGGAGGCAAGGAAGTAGGAGGGAAGCATTTCAGAAAACTTTCGGGAAAGATTTCAAAAGCAAGAGGCAAGGAGACAATTGGAAGAAATGAATCCCAGGATCAGGAAGGGAATCATCAAGGAACAAGTAAAGAAAAGGAGAAGGGAGGCGGTAGTGGAAAAACAACTTCCACAAGAACTACGAGAGTTTGCAAACCCAAATCGAGCATCATTCCTTGGGTCGTATTGAGTGATCCTACGATTCAAGCACATAGGAACCATATGAAAGAACATGCGATCATCTGCAAGTTCATGGGGCTATGGCCAAAGGAGAGGGCTTTACACATCTAGATTAGGAGCCATTGGAAGCCAAAGGGAGAAATACATTTACATCTGGGTTCTAAAGGCTTCTTCACGGTGGTGTTCGCGAACCTAGAGGACAAAGATAGAATGTTTGAAGGGGGGCCTTATTTCTATGGTATGGTAGGAATCTACATGTGGCCATGGATGATGAAATTTGTCCCGAAACGTGAAATATGTACATCTATACCGGTTTGGATAAGACTATACTCACTACCTCTAGATTACTAGCTCCCAGAATCTTTGAAAACCATAGGCAACAACCTGGGGCATTTTTTGAAGGTATCAGAGGTAACTATCAAAGGTAAATATACCTCCTTTGCCCAAATATGTGTGGAAATGGATCTATCTGGAGCCCTTCCAGAAGCAATAATTTTAGAGGTATATGATGAAGATTGGGTGCAAACGGTGGACTATGAGCACATATCTTTTAGGTGCCACAAATTTCATGAACACGACCATCTATTTAGAGACTGCCCAACAAACAATATGGAAGGAAATGGGAAAACACCTTTGGATAGAGATCACAAGGGTTTCACCAAGGTTGGGGCCAAAGAAAAAGCGGGTAAACAGCCACAGAAGAAAAGAAGTGAAGACATAAATACAAGACACAATAGTTTCAAAATCCTAGAGGAAGTAGAGGAGAATGTGGAGACAGTCCAAGACAGGGAGAATGCATCAAAGGAGCAGGAAACATAAGCTAAAATGGAGGATATCACAGTAAACAACCAGTAGAAGGAGGATCTACCAAGTTACATGGAGATCAATAAAGACTATGAGATGACTCCAAATGAGGCAGGAAGAAAGGACCATGAACTACAAGAGATTCTAGACAGGGAAAATATGGATCCAGAACTATTTCTGGAACAAGTCAGGAACAAAGGAGTTGACTTCTTGCCAAAAGAAGACTATGATCGAGTTCAGAAAATCTTCCTATGGAGGGCACAATTGAAGGGAATTGGTGTGAAGAGAAACCACGGAATCCAAGAGCAAAGTGGGTCAACACTATGGAGAACTCACAGGCACAATCTCCAAAGAACTCAAGAAGGAAAATAGGAAGGAAAAGACAGAATGAATTGCTAAACGAATGTGGAAAACTACAAATTAACTTAGGTAAGATGAAAGATCTTACCAACTATTCCTTTACTATCCTTTCTTAATGAAGCTTACAACATGGAACATTAGAGGTTTAGGTAGTAGAAGGGAACAAAGGAGTCTGAGTAACATAATTAAAGAAGAAAAACCATACATGGTCTTTATTCAGGAGACCAAATGTTCAATGGAGAAAATAAGAGAAATTCATAATAAATGGTTAATCAAGTATGAGTATTTATAGGTCAAGGGAAATAACTCGGCACATGGGATTCTTACACTGTGGGATCCACAGAAATTTGGAATCCTGGATGCTTCAATCTATCTTTGGTATGCAGTCTAGTAGGTGATAAGGAAACATTTATGATAACAAATGTTTATCGATCTCATAATCAAGTAGATAAACTCAAGCTTCTTACCTCCTTGGAACATCTAAGAGCAAGATATCCCAATATGCCTTGGATAGTTGCAGGTGATTTCAATATGATAAGATCTCTTTCAGAAAAAAGGAGGCACTAGACAACTAGGCTGAGATTCTAAAGCCTTCTAATACTTCATCATGAACATGGGACTAGTGGATACCAAGACAATAAATGGAACCTTCATGTGGAACAACAAAAGGGGAGGAGCTTCTCAAGTGGCTTGAAAACTTGATAGATTTATTGTCTTTGAGGATCTCCTCCTCATAGAACCTACCATCATAGCATCCATTCTGCCCTTTGGAGGTTCGGATCATTGGCTGGTTTAGCTAGAAGCTACCTTTATAGGCACTTCGAAGAACAGGCCCTTCAGATTTGAGAATTCTTGGCTCTCACACCCCAAGTTCACCAGTAACATTGACAAATGGTGGAAAGAGGATCTAAATATTTAGGGCACTAAAATGTACATGCTCCAGCAGAGACTGAAATATATTAAATGTAGACTTAAAGCTTGGAACAAAAAGGAATTTGGTGATACCCTCAAGGCTAGAATTGAGACTGAACATAAACTCCAGGAAATCAATCAGATCAATATCACAGAGGGCTTCAATGAAGAGAGGCAAAAGCTAACTAATTCTTTGCAGGAAGAATGGGAGGATTGATGCTTACAAGAGGAAAATTTTTGGAGACAGAAATCAGGATGCAATGGATCAAGGAGGGAGAAAGAAATACTAAGTTCTTCTACAAATCCACTATGGCCCATAGGGCACATATTAGAATCACAAATATTAAGGATTCTCAGGGTGTTGACTTGTCTCCCACAAGGACATGGAATCAAATCTAGTACAACACTTATCTAATATTGCAAAGGAGCCAATAGAGGATAGATCTAGGTTCATTAATCAGTTCACCCAGTATATCCCCAAGCTGGTCACTAGAGAAGATAACCACAATCTTAATAGGCCAGTCTCGAAAGAGGAGGTCAGTGAGGTGATCAAGGAAATGCAAAGTGGAAAAGCAGCAGGCCTGGATGGATTCAATGTTGATTTCTTCAAAGCTTGGTGGGATACAGTCAAATAGGATATCATCAAAGTTATGGAAGACTCTAGAAAATATAAAAAGGTTCTGAAAGCACTGAATGCTTCCTTCATAGCCTTAATCCCCAAAAAGAAAAATGCTGTGATTCTGGATGGATTTAGACCCATAGCCTTATGTAATGTGGTGTATCAAAACATCTCCAAGGTGGTAGCCAATAGACTCAAGCCCCTACTACCTTCCCTCATTTTGGAAGAGAAAACAGGCTATGTGGAAGGATGACAAATTCTTAACAACATCATCCAAGCACATGAGGTGGTACACTCTCTCAAAAGCAACATGCAAGCATGCATGATTATTCAGTTGGACATTGCGAAAGCCTATGACAATCTCAGTTGGTCTTATATTAGTGCTACTCTGAAAGCATATGGCTTTGATCAAAATTGGATAAGATGGGTTATGGCACTAGTCACCATGACCAGCTTTTCCATTTTGCTTAATGGAGCCCTTCAAATACATTCACACCTTCCAGGGGGTTCAAACAAGATGATCACTCTCCCCTTTCCTCTTTGTCCTCATGATGGAAGGGCTAGGTAGGGAAATCAGAATAGAAAATGTTGAAGGTCAAATTTAGGGGATCAAGCTCACCCCGAATGGAGAGGCTAATACTCATCAACAATTTGTGGATGATACTATTCTGCAAGGCATACCCACAGTCAGGGAAGCAAGGGCAATCAAAGATATCTTAAATGACTTTGCTATGGCAGCAGGCATAGAGGTAAGCCAAAATAAGTCCAAATTTTTTTCTTTAATGCAAATATTGCTATACAAAGAAACATTACCAAAATTCTGGGTTTTCAAAGGGATCAGTTGCCTTCCAAATATCTTGGTATTCCTCTTACTGATAAACCTCTCAGCAAGAAAATATGGGAACCAATTTTAAATAAATTTCAGGAAAAAATCAAAAAATGGACATGCAGATCTTTAAACTTATCAAAGCGACTTGTGCTCACATAGGCAATCTTGCAAGACATTCCCATTTTCTTATTTGTAGCTATCCATGCTCCTCAAGGCATTAAGCAGCAGATAAGGAACATTCAAAGGGACTTTCTATGTGGTATAGGGGAAGAGAAAAAAAAGTGGGACTTAGTTACCTGGGACAAGATTTGCAAGCCCAAAAGCCATGGTGGCTTGGGGCTGCATGATCTGGAAAATCTTAGTAAAGTTTTGGGAGCTAGGTTTTGGTGGCAATGGATGAAGGAGCAAAATTCCCCCTAGGCCAAGCTTTGGAAACAAAAGTATGCAAAGAACTGGTAGGAAAAGGATCTTATTAGAATGACAGGACAAAGCAGAGGATCACACATATGGAACCTTGCATGGGAGGACAAAAGCATTGTTCAGCATCATTGTTTTTGGGAAATCCAAGCAGGGGACTGAGCTCGATTCTGGGAGGACAGCTGGCAACAGGAACCCATCCTCAATAGGATTGACTTGGCATTGCTCAAGAGAGATAGAGATAGCAAAGGCCTATTAATGGTAAAAGATTTCTGGGAATAGGGAAGGAACAATGAAAAATGGAGAAAGTGGAAGGAACTAAGTTATAGTGATGAGAATCCTTTGAAGGCCATGGCAGAGGCTCTCACCATGGAATTAAAGCACAGACAGATTCTGGTTTCCTCCTCACACGACCAATTAAGATGGGGGAAGAATAACGAATGCAACTTTAACCTCAAAGAGGCAAAACAAGCAATCACAGGATTCAACTTTGTAAATGCTGATAAAGTCTGGAAGGAACTTTGGCAAACTCCTCACTGGATGAAAATAAAGCTATTTATCTAGCTTGTGCATCAAAGGAAGATCCTAACTTGGGAAAATCTCCTAAAGAAAGGTTTCATTGGCCCTTCCAAATTTCACCTATGTGGCTCACATGAGGAAACAATTGAACACTTACTCAACCTCTACTCTTTTTTTGCTAAGGTATGGGACTGGGTGGCATCACGCTTCCGACAAACTGACAGGGACAATCTCAGCATATCCAACACTCTGAGGAATTGGAGGAAGACCTTCTCAGAGAATGAGATCATTAACAAATCTTGGATGCTAGTACTAGGCTTTGTTATCTGGAATGTTTCGAAATAACGCAACAGGAGGATCTTCACAAATAAAGCTAGCGAACCCTAGCATATAATCAATCAAATTCTAATACAGCTTAAAGAAACAGTTAAGAGCTTTTTGAGGTCAATTCCCACAAATCCTCCTCTACCTCACGAGGAGATAATTATTCTTCATTTGGGTATTCAATCCATCAATCCTCAAGGAATAAGGAAGGAAGTGAGAACAATTAGCACAGGGGCCAGTAGATGGCAACCCCCTCCTCAGGGCTTCTTCAAAGTAAAAATTGATGGAGCTTCTAAGGGAAATCCAGGGGAAGCTAGCTTTGGGGGTGCTATAAGAGATTCTCAGGGGAACACGAAATACATCTTCCATGGCCACTTGGAAAAGGGTACCAATAACATGGCTGAACTTCTGGCTTTAGATTAATGCTTGGAAATCTTGGTGGAGGAAAATTTACAAAATTTTATCATTGAAGAAGATTCAGATTTGTTCATGAGAGCAACCAAGAAGACTCACAATGTAACTTCGCCAGATAAAGTGTCGAAGCACTGGAAGCTACTGTAGATTTTTCACCGTATCCACTCTCAGTTGCAGACCCTTAAAACAATTAGATTTGTTCATGATAGAAGGAAGGCAAATATGCTTGTAGATCGGTTGGTCAATGAAGGTGTGGCCAATAAGGACAGGGATTCTCGACATGCATGGGAGTTGTTACCGGAAGGGAAACTGTGAGAGGACTGTTTCTTCCTGGAAACCAAAGATTGGGATTTATGGATGAACAATGCTAATTGAATGGATTTGGGAGATAGTAGTGAGGATGATATCACCTAATTTGTCTACGACTTTGGGATATGGTTGCTCTCCACAATTTTATTAACTTTTGGATGAATGATGAAGGTTTCAAGTCATGAAATGACATAGAATAGACTGCCTGGGTGTATTTGGCTTAGTGGGGTTCTCTTGGCGACTCCAGGCAGAAGGCTCAATAAGGTCTACGGGAATGTTCTGGCTCTTTCGCAAAACCACGATCTCAATACCATAAGTGGTATTTCGCATGGGACTCAGATGGTATCTGGTATTTTGGTAGGTGCATGCAATTCCACTCAGTGTGTAACATGTGGCATCAAGAGGTGAGAGAAAACTGCTTTCATCGCATAGTTAACCTCCTTGCTTCTCGTTTGTGTGACATCCCCGATGACCGTTGGATCGGGATTATGTATTCAATGGTTGAGATGGGTTGTGCTTGTTGTCTTAGAGTTTTGGACCCGTTGCTGATTAATGGACTCATTTTAGAGTTGCGTTGGGTCCATGTGCAAGGGGCAGTGGGGTCCACTGTGGGTCCTTGTATGGGCCTCGGGCTTACCGCGAAACCATGAACACAAAACCCCAAAACCTTATGTGGTATATCACACGGGACATGGCTGATATCTGGTATTGTGGAAGATGCTTGCGATTCCACTCAGGGGGTAAAATGTGGCAACAAGAGGTGAGAGAAAACCACTCTCATCACGTGGTTAACCTCCGTGCTTCTTGTCTGTGCGATATCCCCAATAGCCATTGGTTCGAGACTTTGTTTTCAACAACTGGGATTGGTTATGCTTGTTACATGATTGTGGGCCCCTTGTCCCTCTGATTATGGGCCGTTGGATCCGGGTTATGTATTCAACAATGAGGTTTCGGTTTCATGGACCTTTTATTGTTGCCTCCGGGTCAATCTAGTGGATGCAGTAGGAACCATTTTGAGCTGTTTGCAGGAACCTATTTGAGCTTCGGTCCCTAGTTTTTTGCCACCCCTGTTGTCTGGGGCACTCTGTATATTATGTAATTTGATCAGATTAATAAAAGGTTCGTCTCTTACTTATCAAAAAAAAGATAAGAGATGAATATTGATTGGAATTGGAAGAGTAATAGCTTTTGATGTTCATGATTATAATTTGAAACCTCATATTCCCATTTCAGCAATGTATGAATTGAGTGATCAATATTGAGTTGCACAATATGCTATCAAAAAGCATCTAAAAATAGAAAAATTAAAACATAAAACAAATCTGAATTTAAATAAAATAAATGAAGGAAAAACAATAAAATCAAATCACTATTGGTACAACTTGTCTTACAACACAATTGGGATTGATTTGAAATGAATTCCACTTCACAAGAATTGGCCAGAATTATGCAATTAGAATGTTTGCTAACATGAACTTCTGAATTAGAGAGAAGGTCATGAGTATGAATATGAATGAGAGTTTGATCATAATAAGAATCATAAATTGGGATTGATTCTTGAATACTGAAATCTTGAAGATTTTTTTTTGCTTGAGAATTAGAATTGGTTGGAACAATTTCAGAGTTAGGGTGTTCTTCATTCCCACATATGATTTTAACTTGCTCATGAGGATTCACTTGAGAAGAAGATAAATCAACATCCTCAATGATAGATTAATTATCATAAATGACTTCAGAACACTCTCTAAGATTCCCATGAATCTCATTTGATGTATCAAAACAAGAAGGAATATGAAGCACATGTTCAAAATAATGATCAATGCTTGATATTCTATCTTGATAAAAACTAATTTGCAATTAATTTACATCAGCCTCTCTATTTTTGGAAATAACATTAATGTCAAGAGGTGATAAATTGTTATCAGTAAAAATATCAAGATAAAGGGAAAAATGCGAATTTGAAGAAATGAATTTGAAATACTTTTTGTTTACAGATTTAAGTGGATTTTTCTCATTGCAAATTTCAGATATATGATCATTCATTTCTCTATTAATGATTCCTTGAAGAACATTGCTTTGATAACCTAAATTTGTCTCTTTCTCAAGATAATCAAACTCATAAATTTGTACAAGAGTTCACGTATTGTTGAAAACTTCAATTTTTTACTTATACTTGGTGATTTATAATTTGATTTTATGAATCATAATGTTTTTCTGATTTTAAGGCAGCGGTTTCTCCATGATTATTTCTAGTATCTTCTTATATTTGATGATAAAATTCTTGCAAGCTTTGTGATAATGGTTCATTGACATGATTACCATTAATGCTATAAAAGGAGTGTACTAAATTTAAGAAATTATCATACATGGCTGAGGCCACTTCATCATGATTGATATGCACCTCTATGTCATAATTTTGATAATATTACTAGGAGTTGAAAGGGAACCATCAAAGTTTGTAATTGTTTCATATGGGATGGGACTTCAAGGAAGAGAACTAATATATTCAAATGAATCTGTTAATTCAAATTTTGAAGGTTTGTCTTCAATTTTAAATCTCAAACAATTTAAATGGAATCTAATGGTAAAATCCATGAAAGACTTATTTTCAAACCTTCGTAAATTTTAGAACTCATCACATACCTATTCATAATCATAACCGTCAAATTTATAAAGGAAAATTGTGACAAATTGATCCCAATTGTGAATAGAGGCAACTTAAAGAGATTGACACCAACTTATGGCTTTTCCTGACAATCTAAGAGTAAAAATCTTGTATAAAATATCTTAATCAATTCCTTGAAAATTAGAATTTTAAATTTTTTGAATAAATTGTAAAGCATGATTAAATACAGAAACATCTCTCTTACTGTTAAACTTTACCTTTGACAAGTGTCTTATCATTTTTGGTGGATTATTGGAAGATGCACGTCCAGATATACAAGTCAAAATGGAAAGTTTAAGATGAGCCATTGTGATTAATAAAACTTTAAAATATAAAAAAATCCAATAGATAACAAGTCTTCAAGCCCTCCTTCTAGCACCAAAAGTATTGAAGGCTCAGAATTCTTTGCCTACAACATTATAAAGGAGACCACCTGATCTGTATCTTAAAGCAACTCCTTTTCTATTTGCAATGGTGTTTCCAGCTCGTTAAACTAGGTACAAATACCTTTTCCCTATTGATATCGATTTAAGATGTGTCTTTAGTTACCAATATGTAGGGACATTAGATTAATTCTTCTTGCTAATCAAGCAAGAGAATGACCCTCAAGCTATTTTAACAGTGAAACCAAACCACTCTAAAGTTTTCCTTCTTAAAAAGAGGACTTATAGAATGAAAAAACTATGATAACACATTCATGATATAATGTAACATGCAATTAAACTAACCTATCTCTATTAAAGGAAAGGGAAATCATTTTCTCAATCGAAAGCCAATTAACATAACATCGAAAATAAGCTTTAAATAATTGGAATTATGATGAAGGAATTAGATCAAGGAGATAGCTCGCAAGGTCTCATTCCTCAATAACAAAAATACTAACAATTAAAAACTTTGTAAATAGTTACATCAAAGCCTGTTGAAAATATATCTAATACTTTATTTATCATATGCATAAGAACTAAAAATATTCTCAATGAATTACTGAATTAGTTCAAATATGACATCATGTATGCAAGAAAAAAAATATTGTCCTAAATAGTAAGATAGTTTTCTGATCTAAGATTAAAACTATTTGTTTCTATACAAACTTGAGTTTATATCTAAAATTCAGTCTGTAGAATAGTCTGAGTAGACTTTTAAATGAACTAACACTCAACATTCAATAATAATGCTTGAATATGATTATTAACTCATACATTTAAAATATAAATTGAAAGACTGAAATAATAATTCATTTCAATTAAATTCTGTAAACAATAGTGCTACAAATCATTAACAGAAATAAACCTTTATTAATTAATAAAATTAAATTATAGATCCTCATAGTACAATATTAGTGCACAATGTTATGGGCCTACAATCAATCTCTTATTGTAGAAATGGCCTCCTCCTTATATCACTAGTACATAATAAAAAGAGTTTCTCTACTAACAGATGAAAATACGGCAATAGCGATCCTCCTTTCCTGTATTCCTTTCACCTATAGCTCTAAATCCACACTACAATAATGCTTTTAATAATTCTAGAGTTGAATAGAAGAGAAACATTTGCATATTCTCAAGCAACTATTTTTAATTAAAAATGAATCCTAAAATAGGAGAGTTGTTGATGAACCAATTTTCTCCAACAATTCTCATTGGTTGAAATTTATTTTCTTCTATTGTTAGAGCAAATTTGATTGATTCGAATCTTCATCCTCTCATCTCTTCAACTATTTCCTTTCCAAAAAACAACCAATATTTAATTAAGTAACAAATTAAAATAAAAAAACCAAATCTGAAATATAAAACGTATTCAATCAAAACTTAATTACATAATTAAATAAAAAGAAATCTAAGCTTTCTATTGATGCCTATTAATATCTAATTGGTCAAGGAGAATGTATATGAATGAATTTTCACTCAATAGCAGTTGTGGGCAAATGAAAACGCAGAAAATTAAACTTGGAAAATTAGTTTTGTTTAAAAATTTGTAACTTTATATTCTACTATATTTTAGACCCATTAAATGATCAAATATGATTATAAACCACTTCAGAAATATTTTCCATGATTTTATATTTCCAACAAGCCGTCTTGGTCCTCATTTGGCCAAGTAAAACTCAACATATGAGCTTCTAAAGTTGAGGCATTAAAACTACCAGAATTCTGAAAAATTTGTTGTCTTAGCTAAAAATGAGATTTTCAAATTAAATTCCAATCCTAAATTAAATTACAATTATTTATTAATTAACATTAATTTAATTGTAATTAAAGACTTAATTTAATTAATTATAAATATAGTTTAATAATTTGACAATGATTTAAAAATTAATTAAATAATAAATTTATTTATATAGTTAATAAATTATTAGATATATTATAATAAATTAAATAAAATTTATAAGAACATATTATAATAAAAAAATATATAATATAATTTAAAACAAAAAACCAACCATATAAAATCACAAATTAAAACTAAACAAAGTTAGGTAGCCATGAGAGTTAAATGGAGGAGGAATTAGTGAGGTGAGATGGAGTAATAAGCAGGGTGAGTGGAGACTGAGGTGTAGGGATAAGTATGGTGAGGTGAGCATGAAGGAGAGGAGTTCGGGAGTCATAAGGTGGGTTGATCAAAAACCATATATTAAAATCAAATAGGTGTGACATAAAACTTATCGTAAATTACATTTCGAAAAACTTAAAATGAGCATTTTAAATTTTTGCGATATGCGATATCACATATTTTATATCGCATCACAAATTTTAAATCGACATTTTTTTAAATTGGGATTTTGGAAGGAAGGAGGTGATGTGGAGTAGGGCCCACGTGGAATTAAAAATTCTACAAAATGTACTAGAACCACTTTGTAATTTTGAGATTTCGGGTTTGCCAATTTATTTTAAAATAAGGAATTGGAATAAATTACCGAGATCCTCAAAACATGTTTTTTAACTGTTCTACAATTTGGCTAGGTCATTTTGTAGGACCATTAGTGAAAAATGAAAAAATTAATAAAAAATAACTAGGGATTAATATTTACAATGAAAGACTATTTCAATTGCAAAAATTGAATTATTATACATTTTATATATTGTTTAACCTAGGCGATGAAAATGATCAAACTTCAAAGGAGTGTCATTTGCAAACCGTTTAACCAAATTAAGTGAAGCAAATATCGATGGAAAGATTGCTAAAAGGTGAATTAAATGAAATAATCAAAATAGTAATCTCATGAAAATGAAAAATGGAAAAATGATAGGACAATTAAGTAAATGAGAATCATAAAAGGTGTTTTGCCAAAAAATAATGTAAAGGGTTCCCATTATTTGAAGTAAATGAATGAAAAATGAGGGGTGTTGGGTTTTCCCTACAACAGGTCCACACCTATTTTGTGGTATAGTAGGAAGAAAATATTTGTGGCACTCAACTCGGCAAAAGAAAAATAAATGGTTGTAAACCAAGCAACATGGGAGACGATTTGGATGAGAAAGATACCTGAGGGGAAATTTGGTCAGATGATGGATCCAATTGTGATTTATTGTGATAATCAGGGTTGCAACAATCTCTCTGAAAATATGATATTTCATGATTGATCCAAGCATATAGATATCTAGTATGATCATTTAAAGGACTATGTGGAGAGGTAGATAGTGTTTCTACTATAAATTTTGACAGAGGAACAAGATGCTGATATTTTGACAAAGGCTTTGTTAAGAGGGAAGTTTGATTTCCATAGGTATAAGATAGGGGTGGTTGATAATCCATTTCTTGTGGAGAGGGAGCGTTGCGAATTGCAACAAGAAAGTCTCAATTTGACTTTTCCTAGGTCAAATTAAGAAAATTCAAATTTCCACATCATCATATAACTTGGATGCAATTAACTTGTATCCAAATTATCTAAGTCAACATTTTTTGCTTGGATTAGTTTATATGTATTATTGTAATAGTTTTGTATTATATGGAATATTTTAGTCAACATTTTTTCTTGGATTAGTCTATATATATATCATATGCATCATATGTAATCTATAGAGGCATCTCTTATACACACCCCAACAACAGGTCGTCGGAGTGCAAGCGGATATGTTCTACATGGTTAGGCTCGTGATAGTTCACGTAGCCTAGCCATAGTGTGTGTTCCATTCATAGATATTTCCTCTCACACCACTCAGACTATCAGGGACATTGTTTTTGTCTCTATTGATGATCATGCTACCTCTAGTGGACCCTCTTCACCTCTTTCAGGTACACCTCCTACATTTTTAAATCTTGTTTAAACTTTATGCATTTATGTCTTGAAATTGTCTTTAACTTTTAAATCGTCTTCAACCGATGTGTTTTAATTTGGTGTATATGTTATTATCCTCCTAGTTTGTTAAATATATATGTTAAATTATGCTTATGATTTGTAAACCCTTAGCAAGGCGAAGTTGCGGATCACAGTGCAACATCGATCCCTACGTTGGATGATACTGAAACTCATATCACATTTGCAAATATTACAACCCAACATACGTGGATCACACAAGAGCTACTTAACATCCCTGCCAGTTCACCTACTAGTCTTAGTTTGTCTTTGATGTTGTAAAGAATCAATAGGTTGGCCGAGATATACCAGAGGTTAGGCCCACAAAGATGCCTCCTATAGTCCATGTAGAGGATTAGGAGGGATGACTTTAGAGGCACACATAATTGGGAGGTGCTAAAAGAGGCCACCAAGAACATTGATGTTCATGGGGATTTTTTTGACATCCCCCACGATCACTCTGCTAAACATAAAAGTCTAATTTCATTTAAATATTTTAAGGATGTTGATGCAACCCTGTCTGTGTATGATCAATT
>APFE031434169.1:0-40210 GCA_000404065.3 Pinus taeda
TTTTTATATTACTGATACATGCATGATTAGAAGAATAGCAAACTGTAAACATCCAGTAGTGGAAAGTATAAAGTCTACTGTTAAAACACATTCATATATTCAATAATAGCAAGAATGATCAAACAACAATTCACATAAAAAGAATAAATTCAGACATAGATAATAGTACCATATGAACTGCAAATCATTCTCAACGTCAATCACAATTTGAATTCCTTCTTCAGACTCAGAAATACTTTTAAATAAAGGCAGTAGTGCACATCCACATAAAAGCTTCGTTATCAAAATTTGGAAAAATTGGTCCAGTTTTCATAAAAGAATATGCCTGAAGTACAGTAGTGCAACTTCAGGTTTAAGTCATATACAAAAAACTTACGACCCTTTCTAAATACATGAAAGGGTCTATAAATACTAAACTAATCTAACAAACTACAAAATTAAAATGCTACTAAATTGGTATAACCTGATCTTGAATATCTCCCCACAACAATCTGGTAATCGACAGCATGATTCATCACTCTGGCTGTTTGCCTTTTGTCCTGAGTTGGCATATTGCCAGCATTGGTTCCACTTCTTGAGGGTGGATGAGACGAGAATTGATTTGAGTAGCATAGGTGGCATCGTGTATATCAGGAATGATACACCCGATTTCATCCATTAGGCATTTGAGGGCGGATCTTTGGTTGTATGGTTTTACTGGGAACAACCAATAGGTGTCCCAAGTTAAACTTTTAATTCCTGAGATCAATCTCCCATTCTTTTCTAGCTCTTGGTAACATGATTGCTCCAATGTCTTGGCTGATAATAATTTACCTAGTGTACATTGAGAAATCATGTTAGATAAATAGAGAGTATTGTTAATCAAGTCAATCAAATTGTTCGTAGATAATTTGCATCTAGAAACTGCTCTCTCTGCTTTCATTAATTGGGACTTCCACTCCATGAATATAATTTATTTATGGGATTCTAAGATTTTAGGCAAGTTTGCTGCCTGTCCCTCATTAGTGTCCTGCCAAGTAAGAATATCTATTAAAGTCTCATCCGCTTGTTCTAAATCCTGCCAGGAATTAACTGATTTGTCTATTATAGATGTTGTTATGTCGCACAGAGGTTCAACTTGGGCAATTTCACGACACAACAATCTTATTTGTGTTATTAGTGCCTTATTAATCTGTATTGCCTCTGCTCTGAAATCGGCAGGCTGGGGAAGACTCTTGAACTTCTCTACTTTAGCTGATAATTGAGCAATTTGCTCATCTTTTGTTTTTACCATCTGTTCATTCATTGCCTTCAATTTTTCTAATGCCTCCGATAATTCTTTCTATCTCTGAATCGCTCCTGAATCTTCCCTTTGTTTCTCTTCATGCAACTGTTTGTTCAGTTGGTTATTTAATTGTTCCTGCATGGACAGTTGCTGTTGTAGTTGTTCTGCCTTCTGTTGTGCCTCCGATAGCTGTGTTTGTAGTGGAGCGATCCCCTGATCCTTTTCTTTCAATAAATTTCTCACCTCCGATGCCTTATCCATGGTGGCTGTCGAATAGGCACCAGCATATTGGGACAACTTTGTCAAGTCATCGGAGGGGTCGAATTCTTCCTTCCACACTACATTGGCTATTACTGTTTGTTCAAGGAACGGGGAAGGTTGATCAATCCTTCTCCTTTTCCGTTGTCTCTTTATTACAACCCTGTGTTTTGGGCTATAGAAAACATCCAATGGAGGAATATCATCCACCTGCAAAATAATTTGATCTGAAGGATCCTTGGGAATTATTTCTACTTCTGTAGTTGGGGGTAGACCACTGGTTCCTTTGCTTGGAACCTCTTTTGATGTTGTATATTGTGTATCGGCCACTTTGGATGTATCAGCATCCATTGAGCTCTTAAGATTGCTTATAATTGAATTAAATTGTTGCCATTCCTGGAGCAATCTTGGGTCAATTTGAGTGTCGACATTCACTTCCTTGCTGCTCTGCTCTTGCTGCTTTTTCTGTTCCTCCTCCCGTATTCTCTCTTGTTCTTTCTTTTGTGCTTCCTCTTGTTCTTTCCTCTTTGCCTCTTCCTATTCTAACCTCCGAAGTTCCTCCTACTCTCTTATTTGGACCTCTTCAAAGATTTCGGATATAGCAGGAGGTTCTTTGGTAAGCTGCTACTCAGGCTCGCTTGATTGTATCATCGGGGCAGTGGCTAACAAATCTAGAGGCAGAGTTTGCAACCTCTACTCTCTAAGTTTGTTAAATTCAACTAACCCGTCATCATAGTATCTCATTTTAGCTATCTGTTGCACCTAAAATATCGACTCGGCTGAGGAGAACAGGTCATCAAACTCATCTTCTTTATTTTCAAATTTAGTGAGTTTGGCCTGGTCTAGAACATTATAGACGACCTTTTTCGGATCAAAGCGTATGTTAGGCAGAGTGGCGAGATTTAGTATATTAATCTTTTCCGCCTCTTTCTCTGCATGTTTATAATCATGCAGATTATAGACGCCACACCTTAGAGGAAAAGGAGGCCAAACTTGCTTCTTTGAATTCCTGAGGGTCTTTGTAGACGATGTGGTTGTAAGCTGATATGTTATCTCTCGAGCTAATAGTTTGTCTGGTATATACAAGGGGAGGATATGAGGCCTGGCCTGACTGCCGAAAACTCTTACATAAGTGAATTTTTCTTCTCCGAACCAGGTTCCTAAGGTTGTTAAGTCAATCTCTGCTTGAGAGGAGATCTTAGGAGCAAGTCTATCAAAAATTGCATAGTAAATAGGTAGCATGAATCCATTGCAGACTTGATATAGGTGGTTCTTATAATGAGCTTTCCATAATTTCTGTTGGTAGATATGAATGGGCATGGGGTCCTGTGGAGTCCATCTCCACCCTAACACATGAAACTCAGAATTAAAATAGAGGGTGTCTAAATTGTAGGTACTAAAGTAAAATGGAGGGATGAACCTATCAGTAACACGGGATTTGTTTCTAAAGTCAAGAATAGTTGTAGCTAACTTATCCGATAATATATTCCCCCAATCCATGATTTCACTATTAAATGCCGCTTCCATCAAAGGTACCATCTCTATGGAAAATTTTGAAGAATCATGCAATCCCCACATTCGACACATCATGGCTCCAGCATAACAATAAGGAGAACATAAGGAATCGACAGAGTACTTACCCGAAGACTCATGTTTGTATTTCGCTGGGTTCTGTCTCCATTCCCGTATAGGCTCTGACTCAGTTTCATTTTCATCTCTAAACTTCTCCAGGAATGATTTATTATACTTCTTCTATGGTTTTGGAAAATGGTACATTTTTCTCAAATCATTAAGCTGAAATGAACCGAATACTCTCCCATGAATAGTGCAGAATGTTCTGTTCGTAATTGGAATTTCTTCAATGGCCCATCTCACCACATCTGTATATGGAAGAATTTTCTCCCGAGCCGCTATCCTGTGTAGGTAGGAATCAGCCAAATATTTTAGAGTAGCATCAGACTTTTGGCTCGAGCCTGCTGTAGCTTGTACCGATGTTTGCTGAGGTTCCTCAGCTTCAACCAGGTTGTAAATGCTCTGCCAAGTAGTATTACCGAGGCCGAGACATGTAGTATCTGAGATTAATCCTTTTTTGCTTGGTCCTGGATCGGTGGCATGTTGACCTGTTACCGCAGAAGCTGAAGCTGTTCCAGATTTCTTAGATTTCTTCCCCATTTGGTCTGAATTCGCTACTGTGGAAAAGGTCTGCACAAGAGATAAAATGAACGTAATGCAGAGAATAGATGGCGAAAACCAAGTATGGAGGAATTGTGCCAATCAATGAATAATGGAAGATTATCATAAGGCTCCCGCAGATACAATCTCTGAAGGGATTTAGGCATAACTGCTCCATTAATTGGTTGTTTAAACCTGTCAATCATTTAAATGCTCATTATATCCTTTATTTGCCGAATAATCGTTTAAGCGTGGATTTTCTTTTTTGGCGGTTGGGCGAAAGTGAATCACTATCGAGAAGAGAAAATGCTTTTAATAATAATTAAAATAATATACCGAAGCCATATCAACCCTTTTTGAAAGTCGCGCTTGGCTTTATCACAATCGGCGATCGGAGGAAGCCTTGGGTAGTTTTATTTAAGTTATTGTAGAATCCCCGATCGCCGATAGCGATATCGCTTAACTCGCATCGGGAGCTTTAAGGGGAAGAGTTTCGTTATATTCATATCACATTCCCTGATTGCCGATAATGATATTGCATCGGAGCAAGGAGAGGGGCCTTTTGTTGTTTGTTTTCCTGATAACCGATGGTTACTTGCGCTTGTCACATCAGGGAGAATCAATGGGTCTTTGTTATGCATCCTTTATTATTGTGATATGCGATCTCTTTATCGCAATAATAAAGAATTATTCATTTTATTATAAGACCGATTATTTATTAACTCAAAAAGGGTTTTATAATGTTTCGTTTGTTTCCGGACCTTTAGAGGAATGATAAGTTAATACCAATTTAATCTAAAAGGGACCCATTTCATATTATAGTTTTCTAAAGTAAAATTTTATGAAATGGGGGGTTGTTGTATAGCACAACACTACCACAAGACGAAATTTCAGATCTTAAAGATTCGCAATTATAGAGATACAATAGATTCAATATCGAGCTCCTACAAAGAGAAAAATACAATGTGTTTTTTAAATTTGCATAAGTTTTGTTTGAAAAAATAATTTGAAGTGATTAAAAGGGCATAGTGAAGCATAATAATCATTAATTGATTCCATGAAGAAATTAAATGGAAACACTTAGTAAGCAACCCGAAAGTTCTACTATGATGCATGAAGAAGAAGAAGAAATGCAACATGATATATCAAAATTGCGATACCAAGTGCAACAATTTTCGCTCTGACAAAGAGTAACCAAAAATGAAATGGAAGCTAAGATGGATGGTTTGGATAATAGCTTAAAATTAGACATGGAAGGATTGAAGAATGTCATGAAAGCTAATATGGATGACATGAAAGATAATATGGAATATTTTAAGAATGGTTTAAAAGCAGACATAGAAGGTTTCAAGGAAGGTTTGACAAGGTTGCTACATGAAATGCTTCCTAATGGCGAAAAGGTATTAGATGAAACTCATGATGAGAAAAAAAGAAATGTTAATCATGATTTCATAGACTCTAACATTAGATCGAAGGCCCACCATGTTCCAAAGATCGATATGAGGAAGTTTGATGGTAAGGATCCCTTGACATGGATACTACAGATGGAGCAATATTTCAATCTCCATAATGTAAAAAACACAGAAAAGGTACGCATTTCAACTTTATATTTGGAGCCCAATCAATTTGTATGGTATCAATGAATTTTATCTCGTAAAAAAATTGTCACTTGGTCAATTTTTACAGAGGAATTGATAGCACATTATGAGGATACAAAGAGCAACACCTTCTTCAGTCAATTGATAAATCTTAAACTAAAGGGTTCAATGGTGGAGCACATTGAGGACTTCCAAAAATTGAATAAAAGGGTAAATGATATTCCAGAGGGCTATAGGATTTATTTGTTCATAGGGACTTTAAATGATAACATCCAACATGAGGTTTGCCTTTGGGAACTTGATTCATTGGAAAAGGCATTTAGGTTGGCCAGAAAAATTGAAAGAAAAGTTATGGCAATGTTAGACTCCTATATATAGAAAGGAGGTCTTGTCATTTGCATCATCCAATAGTTTTTCATTTGGATAATGTAAAGGAGGTTTCTCCCTCGAAGAAGCTCATTTTTAAGTCGTTGATCTATCTTTTCTTCTATTTTGTGAGTTGGTTGCAAAGTACCAATTTTTTGCAACACCTTGTGAGGAGCATAATACTTTAGTGATAATTTATTATCCTTCTTATCTTGCTTGAGCAACATTTGTTTGTATGGTTGTAGCCGTAAAAATACCTAGTTTCCTACATAAAAAAAAATTTTCACTGTGATGTTGGTTTGCCTGTTGTTTCATTTGATTTTCGCCAAAGTGAGGTTATCCTTTAATAGTTGGAGAACTTGTTGTTGATGCTTGACGTGATCTTCCATTGCTTGAACCTTCGAATTTTCTCTTAAAGATGATGTGATGGATGGTGTATGATATCCATAAAGTGCCATAAATGGGGTCATTTTTGCTGAAGCATTATACCACCATTCAACTAGAGGTAACCACTTGACCCATTGTGTTTGTTTATCATATACAAAGCAATGAAAATATCCTTCCAAATGTTTTGTCACTATCTTCGTTTGTCCATATATCATGAGAGTTTGAGGAGTAGTAATTCCTGCCAATGCACTACAAGATATGACCAGATTCATTTCTTATTTCTATGGTGTTGGTTGCTGATGTATACCCTCTTATTTTGATCTTTATTGATCATTTTCTTCCTCCTATTCACAATCTATGTAAATTTATTTCTTCTCAACACACTTATGACCTTTAGTGTATTTGCTATCACAACTGTAAAAAAACCCTTTTTCTCTTTTTTTCTTCCAATTGTTGTGTTGTCAACCTTGTAGGTTGTGGAAGGCTAGGAGCAACAACACTTCCATATTTATAGTTGTGAGTGGTAGGATTCATTTTTTCCATAATTTTTCTTTCCAACCTAAATTCCTTCTCTAATGAATCAGGTTCCCAAAGACGAACCTCATGTTGAATACTATCCTTTAGAGTCCCTATGAAGACATCAATCCCCTACTTCTTTGGAATATCATTTAGCCTTATATTCAATTTTTGTATGTCCTCAATGTGCTCTACCGTTGAACACTTTTGTTTGAGATTTATCAATTGGCTAAAGAAGGTGTTGCTTTTTGTATCCTCATAATGTGCTACCATGTCCTCCATGAAAATTGACCAGGTGACAAGTGGTTTACGAGAACAAATACCTTTATACCATACAAATTGATTCAGTTATAAATATAAAGATGCAATATATACTTTTTGTAACAATTTCACATCATGTAGATCAAAATATTTCTCCATCTGTAGTATCCAAGTTACCGGATCCTTGCCATCAAACTTCCTCATATCTCTTTTTCTTGCTTTTAGGAGCTTGATCTTGAAACGATTGTAAATCTGTAATTTCAAATCTCCAAGTTATGAAATTTTGTCTTGTGGTAGCCCTCTAAGTCCTCTTTCCAATCCCACGGGTATGATCAATATTGGATTCTTCAAGAAAGCATTATGCCCAACCTCCCATGATGGCCTGATTATAGACTGGTTCAGCATAGCAAACTTATATGAAATTCCTTGTCACTGTTTCAACCTTCAACCCTAAAAAATATACTCAACAAATTAAAGACTTCCCTCTTTCTGTCTATTTTTATGAAATTTGAATCTGATGCTCAGAGAGAAAGTTATGATGATTTTCCCAAGGTCACTTGTTTGCGATCAAATTTGGGAGTCTACAAAAACCCTAACTTCCTTGGATATTATCTCCAAAAATATAACGAACTAAGATCTGAAATTTGTACACAAAGTTCACCATGATTTCATCTCAAATGGCTTTTAATTTTAGCTTTTGAATTTTTGTTGAAAACAAGTTATAACAAAAATGCCACAATGGCCTATTTGAAATGGAATTCTAGAACCTGAAAAAACCCTAACTTCCTTAGCTCATATATCCAAAAATATAGCAAGACAAGATTTGAGATACAGATGCAAGGTTTATTGAGATTTCAGATCAGATGGGTTTTAATTTCAGCTTCTGAAACTTTGTAGAATAAAAGTTATAGTGAAAATTCCATGATGACCTGTTTGAAGCAGCGAAACCCTAGAATTCAAAGGTCTGATGCCAAATGTTATGAAACCTCTTCAAAATAATCCTCTTCGGGGGTGAAACCTCCTTTCTATATATAGGAGTCTAAGGGGTCACAATATAATCAGAGCTAACATAACAATAATATTGTAAGGGCTCAACAATAACAATAGTGGGCTTCTATGGGGCACAATAATAACAATATGGGGGACTACATGGACACAACAATACAATAAGGGGGTTGCACTAATAACAATAAAGGGCTACACTAGTAGTATAGGGATCTAACATGCCCCTTTCCTCCAAAAAAGTGTTTTCCTCAATGCTTGAGTAATTTTGGATGCTTCTGTATAAAATTATCATCCTCCCATGTGGAATCTTTAGAGAGTAAGTTCTTCCACTTGATGAGATACTATGAAATTGATTGATTTCATAGTTGTTGGGTTCTCATTTTCATGACTGCTTCAAGTTCCAATATGAATTTTCCTTCCTCATCAAGTTTCAACAATATTGTTTGAATTGGGAGCTTGTCACCTATAGCCTTCTTTAAGCATGAAACGTGGAGAATTGAGTGCACTTGGGAAGATGCAGGAAGCTCCAATTTGTATGCCATAGTACCAATACTTTGCAACACCTTGTAAGGACCATAGTACTTTAGTGATAATTTTTTAAACTTCTTAATTTACTTGAGGGACATTTGATTGTATGGTTGTAGCCATAAAAATACCCAGTCACCTTCATCAAAACTTATTTCGTTGCGATGTTAATTTGCCTCTTGTTTCACTTGATTTTGCGCCAAAGTGAGGTTATCATTTAAGAGTTGGAGAAATTGTTGTTGATGCTTGATGTGATATTCCATTGCTTGAACCTTAGAATGATTGTCCAAGACTTTTGGAGATTTGTAGAAATAGATGATTTCTTTGTTTGAACCTCTAGTGAACATAATTGTGCAATTATGCCCCGTTGTTCTTTATTTAGAAGTTTTTTCATGACATTAGAGCTAATTATCCTTCTTGGTTTCCGTGTGATGCCCCTTAATTCAACTTCCTTTCCTTCCCAAAAAAAATTCAAGAAAATTAAAAGCTATCGTAGCCAAAGATTGTAACCATTAGACTCTTAGTACAACATCAGTGCCACCCATTGGAATGGAAAGCACTGGACTATTAAATACATATTCTCCCATGGATATTTTGATATAATGGCACTTTCCAAAGCAATTTATGATTCCTCCATTTTCAACCATCACTTTACACTCCGGTGTTGGACATAGGAAGAAATTCAATTCCTTGGCTATCTTACAATGAATAAAATTATGGGTACTACCTGAATCAATCAACATTATTACCTTTTTCTTCTTGATATGCCCTTCTATCTTGAGAGTTTGAGGACTGGTAATTCCTGTCAATGCATTACAAGATATGGTTAGTTTCATTTCTTCTTTCTCTAGGGTTGGTTCTTGGTGTATATCCTCTTTTTTTCACGTTTCTTATTCCTTTTCTTCCTCCTCTTCACAATCTATGTAAAATAATTTCTTCTCAGCACACTTATGACCTTTAATGTATTTTCTATCACAACTGCAACAAAGCCCTTTTGCTCTTTTTCCTCCAACTATTGTGGTTTCAACCTTGTAGGTCGTGGAAGGTTAGGATAAACAACACTTCCATATTTATAGTTGTGAGTGGTAGGATTCCTTGTTTCCATAATTTTTCTTTCAATTTTTCTTGCCAACTTGTATGCCTTCTCCAATGGATGAGGTTACCAAAGGCGAACCTCATGCTGGATGTTATCCTTTAAAGTCCCTATGAAGACATCAATCATCTACCTCTCCATAATATCTTTTACCCTTATATTCAATTTTTGGAAGTCCTCAATGTGATTTTCCATTGAACCCTTTTGTTTGAGATTTATCAATTGGCTAAAGAAGGTGTTTTGCTTTGTATCATCATAATGTGTTATCATGTCCTCCATGAAAATTGACCATGTGACAAGTGGTTTACAAGAACAAAACCCTCTATACCATACAAACTGATTCGGTTCTAAATATAAAGATGCAATAAATACTTCTTGTAACAGTTTCACATCATGTAGATCAAAATATTTCTCTATATCTAGTATCCAAGTTACCTGATCCTTGCCATCAAACTTCATCATATCTATTTTTCTTTCTTTTAGGAGCTCGATCTTGAAATGACAGTAACTTTGTAATTTCGAATATCCAAGTTCTGAAATTTTGTCTTGTGGTAGCCCTCTGAGTCCTCTTTCCAATCCCACAGGCCTAATCGAGATTGGATTCTCTAAGAAATAATTATGCCCAATCTCCCATGATGACCTGATTATAGACTAGTTCAGTAGAGAGAAATTATACGAAGTTCCACGTGTCATTATTTCGAACTTCGGCCCTGAAAATGATACCCAACAAACTAAAGTATGTCCTCTTTCTGCCACTTTTTACAAAATTTGAATATGATGCTTAGAGAGAAAGTTATGATGATTTTCCCAAGGTCACTTGTTTGAGATGGAATTCGAGAGCCTGCACAAACCCTAACTTCCTTGGATCCTATCTCCAAAAATAGAAAACCAAGATCTAAAATTTGTACACAAGGTTTAGCACGATTTCGTCTCAAATGGGTTATAAATTCAACTTCCTACTTTTCGTTGAAAAACGTTATAGGGAAAATTCCATGATGACCTGTTTCACATGGAATTCTCGAGCCTACAAAAACCCTATCTTCCTTAGGGCATACCTCTGAAAATATAGTAAGATAAGATCTAAAATTCGGACATGAGGTTCATCAAGATTTCGACTCAAAGTTTTTCATTTAAGATTTTGAAACTTTGTATAAAAAACATTATAGTGAAAATTCCACGATGACCTGTTTGAAGCAGTGAAACCCTAGAATCCAAAGCTCTGATACCAAAAGAATTAAAAAAAAAAATGAACAACATTTATTTGAACATGTTTTTCATACTATTTTACATTGAATTTAGCTTATGAAATTTCAACAAACTAGTTGACCGATTTTATATTGGATTTAACTTCTAAAATGTATAGAGCATAAATACCATTAACATAAACTTAAATGTAATTGTAATGCATTTGAATGTATCAGTAATGCATTTGTGATTAAAAATTAAAATAATGTTGGATGCCAAGACCAACCTATCATTAGGATTGAATGTAATTGTTATATACTTGGAACTAAATGTATATTTAAAAATAGCGTTGGATGAAAATCTCAAAGTTATCAGCAATATCTATTATTAGCGCTATTGTATTTTGCATTGAATTTAACTTATTAAATTCAATAAAACAGTTGACCAATTTTATATTCAATTTAGATTATTAAAATATAGAGTATAAATCCATTTGAATGTATTTGTAGTGAATTTGTAATTAAAAATTAAAATAATATTGAATGTTAAGACCTCTACTTTGTCATTAAACGTGAATGTAATTATCATATACTTGTAAATAGTCTTCACATTACTCATGTAGATGAACTCAATACTCTAAAATTTAGGTCGAAAACCTATGACGTTGAGAAACTCAATTCTGGGTCTCTAAGAGACTAATAGCAGGGATTAGGGTTCAATTTATTTTATGATAATAGGAGGTCACAATATATTGTAATAACACTAGGAGTAGTAGCTATTGTGATGAGTAAGGGCGGGGGGGGCGCGGCGGGGTTCCCCTCCTTCCGAGATTCCCTCCAAGTTGAGGATAGCCAAGATCCTCAGCGAGGGTTCTCTGGCTCCTCACAAGTGCCTATTTTGGACAATAAATGCCCGATGGGTCCACGGGGACACCGTATCCCCAAGGACTCTACAAACCCTAGATTTGTAATACCCATAAAATGCGTGGAGGACAACATAAAGCATATGAGAGATCATGCTTTCATTGTAAATTCATTGGGACATAGCCCACAAAAAGAGAGTTGGAGTGGTGCATTCAATAGACATGGCAACCTAAAAGGGCAGTTGATTTGAGATTGGGGAAAAAGGGATTCTTCATTGTCGTTTTCTCCAGTTTGGAAGATAAAACTTGAATTTTTGAGGGAGGGCCCTATTTCTACAACAATATGGGTCTCTACATTCAATACTGGGAAGCTTGCATCAACCCATGCAAGAAGGAATTTGTGGCGGAACTAGTCTAGGTTAGGTTGTACTCTCTCCCAATTGAATTTTGAATCCCATAAATACTAGAAGGCATAGGATAGACACTTGAACGTTTTTCAAATTTTCTGAGGTGACTAAATGAGGAAGGAATACATCTTATGCTCGGTTATGTGTACATGAACATCTCCCAACCCCTGCTAGAATCCATAGAGTTAGGTTATCAGGGGGAAATATGGAATCAACCAATTGATTACGAACATGTTCCATTTAGATGTTGCCTCTGCCATTAGCATGGCCACCTTATTCGGGATTATCCATTGTGACAAAAAGAGCAAGAAACAGAGAATATTTTGGGGAATGATGTTTTCTCTATTATGTATGCCATGGAGGAAGACGTCAACAAAGTGGAGGACACATAGATGGTTGATAACTTGATAGAATATACCTATGAAAAAGAAGCCCAAAAGCAAAAATTGGATGATGAGGCTATCCAAGAAAGGGACTTTGAATTTTTTGACTTACCGTGCTTTGAAGAAGTCATCCTGCTACTAAGGCAAGACCCCAATGAACTCTCAGGATAAGAATGGATTCTGGTTAGTATTTTGAATGAGTGGGACGAATAGGATATGGGGGAGTTAAAGAAGGAACATCAGGAGTAGTATGCTAATTATTACCTTAACTAGAATACCAAACCTCATCAATTGGCACTAGAAAATTCTCAAGGAGCTCACTCTTTTCAAGCCTTCAAAGAGAAAGGGAAACAAATCCTCCTTAAGGACCTCACAAAAGAGCTCAAAAAGAAAGCATGAAAGAATAGGATAGAAGCAATGAAGGCTATCAAACAAAATATGGAAAATTTTGATCAGGTAATAACCTTGTCGGAGGTAATCTCACATCAACCTAATATTTCATAATGAATTTATTCTCATGGAACATTAGGTGGCTTAGTAGCAAAGGGAAGCAACATTATCTCAGAGAAAGGATTAAAATGGAAAAACCAACAATTACTATTCTACTGAAAATAAAAATAATGGGCGATAAAATGGCTCAAATTAGGTTAATAGAAAAGGGAAGCAACATTATCTCAGAGAAAGGATTAAAACGGAAAAATTGGCAATTGTTATTCTACTAGAAAAAAAAAAAAAAATGGGTGATAAAATGGCTCAATTTACAGAACAATGTTGGAAAGGTTGTCAATCAATGTCGCTTGAGGCAAGGGGTAGTGCAGGGGGTTTAGTTGTATGGTGGAACCCCAGTGAGCTATATTTTAAAGACTGGATGGCCAATACTAGACATTTAATGGGAAGGTTTCGATATATAGGAACCAAAGAGTTTGTTTTCTTAACAACAATGTATGGTCCATCTTCTATTGGGGCCAAAATCAATTTTTTGAAGAAACTTGTGGACACTAAAAAAATCGTTGGGGACTCCTTATGGATTTTTGATGAAGATTTCAACCTCATCATATCATTGGAGGAGAAAAAAATGAGTACAAAGGTTGGACCATGTATCAATCGCTTTTGATGGATATATAGAACAATTACAATTGTTGGATATGCCAACAATAAATTTTCTATTTACATGGAATAATTGTCATGGAGGCACACATCAAATAACCAATGATTTGAATAGATTTCTTCTTTCCAAAGTCATCTTACAAAAGTATATTTTTTTTGAAGTTAAAATTTTCCCATGCATGGGATCTAACCATTGGTCGATTCAATTGAAGCTCAACTTGAAGAAATCCCCCCTCAACTGTCGTTCCAGTTTGAATGCTTCTAGCTTTAGGCCCTTAGGCTTTTCAAAATTTTACACAAATGGTGGTTGGAGACGGATATGGGAGGTAATTCTAAAATCCATACCTTCCAGCTTAAGTTAAAGGCATTAAAGCTCAAAATAAAACAGTGGAGTAAACAAGTTTTTGGTAACACTTTTTAGGATAAGATAACATTTGAAAGGAAAATGGAAAGGATACAATAGCATATGATTCTTAAAGGTAGATATCCATAGTTGGTGATAGAAGAGGGAAAAAATCTTAATAAATTGGAACAAAGGTGTCAACAAGAAGAAGCACTTTGGAAGCAGAAATCAAGGGTACAATGGCTCAAGGAAGGGGAACAAAATTCAAAGTTTTTCCACAACTCCATGTTACAGTGTTTTCACATCAATAGAATCTTATCCATTATTTTTTATGATGGTGAAGGGAAGATACAACATCAGGAGATTCAACATGAATTGATAACTTATTATCAAGATATTTTAATTGAGAATTCCTCCTAGAGACAACCATCTATTAACTTAGTTCTTCAGCGTATCGCATAGCTAGTAAGAAAGGACTAGAACATCATCTTGATGTGACTAGTTTATTTTCAGGAGGTAGAGATGGTGGCCATGCATATGGCCAATAATAAGGCACCAGACCTAGATGAATTCACTTCATATTTATTTCAGGCATGTTGGGGATTTCTAGTTAAGGAGATTCATGAACTAGTAGAAGAGTCGAGATAGACCAAATCTTTGGAGCCTGCACTCAAAGTAACATTCTTCACTCTCATACTGAAAGGAGAACATTAGAATATTCCTAATGGCTTCTGACTAATTGCACTACGTAAATATACAAAATTATTTCATCAGTAATTTTCAATTAGTTAAAACGAATGCTCCCACTTCTAATATCACCTAATCATCTTGGTTTTGTGGAGGTTCAGTAGATATCATATGACATCATCATTGCGTAAGAGATTATTCCTTCTCTCAAGGTGACTAAATGCCCAAGTATTATCTTTAAACTTGACTTGTCTAAATCTTATGATCAATAAGTTAGGCTTATTTTTTTTAGGTTCTTCAAGCTTATGGTTTTTCTGGAAAATGGATATCTTCGGTGTTGTCTCTTATATCTACGGTTTTTTTCCTCTATCCTAATCAATGGCTCACTTTTTCCACCTTTAGCTCCTCAAGATTTTTGAGGCAAGGTGATCCACTATCACTTTTTCTATTTATTAGAAATGGAATGGATCGAGAAAAAGTTTCATAAATTATGTGATTTGGGGCATATGTATGGGCTACATTTATATGGTAAGGATCTTCCTACCTCGCATCAATAACTTGGTGATGATGTGGTCCTACTTGGGCTACCCACAATGAAATAGGTAAGAGGAATAAGAAAAATTCTATAGACCTTCATGGATGCATCTGGAACACTTGGAAACAAAGATAAATGAATATATTTTTTTTCAATTGCTCGTAGGCTATTCAAGTACATTTAACCCAAATTATGGGTTTTAAAAAGGGTCATCTACCTACCAAATACTTGGGGGAACCTCTTGTTATATATTCTAATCAAGCGGCATCCTAAGAAGATCTTATAGAATGGACCCAAAAAAAGGTTAGCAATTGGACTTTTCGGGCTCTCAATTTCCCAAGTTGTCTCATATTGCTCAAAATAGTATTACATGCAATTCCAAATTATTAGTTAGTGGTTATGCCTATCCCAAAATCAGTTTGTCAACATATTTGTTCAATATGGAGTGAATTTTTGTGGTGAGGCACCACTAAAATACACAAGTGGTCCCATGTAGGATGGGATAAATTGGAAATACCAAAATTGATGGGAGGATTGGGTCTTCGGGAACCACAACTGATCGACTTAGCATATGGTATGACGTTATAATGGCTTTGGGTTCAGGGAGTCCCTCAAATTTGGATGAAATATTTTCTAAGGAAATCTTTTCCTTTGCACACCCAGGAAGAGCGATTACATTTTATTGGAAATTTCCAAGGGTCTAGTCTCTAGAACTGGGTGCTGGAAGGAAAGGATCTAGTTAGATGGTATGCATTATGGGATGTCAAAAGAGGTCAAATTGCATCTTTCTGGGAGGATTTTTGGCAACAACTACCTCGCTTGGAGGAAATTCAGCGGCTTCAACCCATCAAAACTCTTTCTAAAGGCCTCGGTGCTCATAAGGTATTATATTTTTGGAAACCTTTAAAGTAAAAGCAACAATGGAGACAATGGAAGGAAAAAAATGATTGGCCACAAATGAATGACATCTACCCCTTGGAGGAGTTCCAAGAGGTACTAGACAATAGGAAAATTAGAGTCTCTCAGCATCATGATATTTTACGTTGGGGGCACCAATCATGTGGCACCTTTTACTAATACTACAATTCTCTGGAAGTGGTTGTGGGATGGTTCATGTTGGACAAAGGTTGTAGCTTTTCTTTGGTTTATTTCTTGGGGCTAGATCCTTACCTAGGATTGCCTTCAAAAAAAAGTCTATAAGGGGTTGCCTTCATCTCCACTATGCTTCCAAGCAAAGGAGATAGCATAACACATTTTTATTACTTGTCCATTTGCAAGATGTATTTGTGAAATTGTTACATAAATCTTCCAATGTAGTTTACCATACTTGGGAGATGTTAAAAATTTATTAATTCAGTGTTTTCATAGACGGTTTAAGAACCCTATTTTTCTATGCACCTAGAAATTGGCTCTTGGTTTCACTATATGGAATTTGTGGAAAGATATAAACTTGAAAATGATAGCCTATATTTTAAAATAAATCATCCTCCAAAACATTTGGGAGAGAGTTTTGGTATCCTCCTTCACAAAGGAAAATTGGTTAGCTGACAAGTCTGATGATTATATTTTTAAAAACCTTGATATTCACCCCTCTATGTTGATCGCCTCTCCATATACTACACCAAAATCAAAGTATAACAATTAAAAATCATTTACACCTCCTATGACAACCTTCATGAAATTGAGATTTGATGGAGCTTCCAAGGGAAACCCTGGCATAAATGACTATGGAGGTGTTGTAGTGACTGCAACACCCTCCAAAATTTTTGCCCGCTTCCAATTTCAAAGCCTCCCTTTACTTTTTACTTGATGTTTTCAATCACTCAGGTTCACCCATGGGCTCGTGTTGAGTATTTGCGCCCTTCTTTCTTGACCGTTCAACATACAACTTTTTGCATATTGGACTCAATGCCTCGCTTGCAACCATGTTCTGGTTGTGCACAAGGTCTTCGCTTCGTGTGTACATGTTGTGTCCACTATGTAAACATTCATCAGACTCACACACGAATTTGTATGCACTATCACGCAAGCGTCGTCACAGTCGTTCAACGATCCATCACAAGAGTCACACTTGTCGCTCGCACCATTGGTCAGTCATGTTGAGGATATGTTGTCTTGATGGTTTAAGGTGTCTTGTCATCGAGTTATGCTGAGCGGTTTTTCAAGCCAATGCAAGCCATGATCAAGAAGGATGTGGTTTACGTCTGGGGCAAGAGGGAAAAGTACGCATTCACCCATATCAAGTAGGCTATCACATAAGTGCCTGCACTCTACAACCCATATTTCAACAAATACTTCCTCCTATACACCTTTGCCTCCAATGAATTTCTCGCTGCAGTGCTCACTTAGAAGGATGAGCTGAACGATGAACGTCCCATATCCTTCATGAGCGCAAGCATGCAGGGACCTGAACTCAACTACACTTCCATTGAAAAACAAGCATATGCAGTATACAAGGCGGTGAAACTCTTCAGGCACTACTTTCTGAAAAACCATTGGATAGTCTATGTGCCTCACCCAGTAGTCCACTCACTACTTGTACAAAAAGAGATGGGTGAACGACATGCGAAATGGATGACATGCTTGCAATAATATTATCTTGACGTCAAGACAGTTCACACCATCAAGGGTCATGGTTTTTGTAGACTCGGAGCTGAGGCAGTACACACATAGGAGGAAGAAGAAGAGCTCATTGGTTAGGAGCAGGAAATTGAAATGTATGATGTAGTGCGAGAACCACCCACTGTAAATGAAAAATCTTGGTACGCAGATGTGTGTAAGTACCTTGAGCAGGGCACCATACCATCTCACTTTTCCATCAGACATAAGAGGGCATTGTGTCTCAAATCTTTAGCTTATCAGCTAGTGCATAGAGTGCTTTACAGAAAGCATAATAAAAAACTCTTTCTCGGGTGCCTGGATGCACATGAATCAGAGAATTTTTTTCAAGATTTGTATCGCAGACCCGTCGGGGGCCACTTCATAAGAAATACCATTGCGTACAAAGTTATGCGAGTTGATTTCTACTGGTCCACATTATTCAAGGATACACACGCTTACGCCCACAAGTGCCTGGTTTGTTAGTGATGCACCAACATAATGTGAAGGTCAGTTTCCCCACCACACCCTGTTGCAGTGACTAAATCGTTCCAACAATGGGGCCTAGACATCATCAGGGAAATCTTTCCACATTCTAGAAATCAGTCTTTCGGATTAATCACATCGTTAGGATTGGGTCGAAGTTTCAAACCAACTAATGTGGTTCTTCCCACATTCGTCGAAACAACACCACTACATTCTGAAATCAATTGATTACTTCACGTGGTGGACATAAGTAGTTCCACTCAAGTAAGTGAACGACTAGAAGGTCATCAGCTTCCTCCAACAGAACATCATCTCACGCTCTGGCATTCTGGTATCACTTGTGTTTGATAATGCAACGTGCTTTTCATCTTTGAAGCTTTATGATTTCACATTACAAAATGGTATTGTGCTTAAACACTCATCTAACTACTACCCACAAGGAAATATTCTCATAGAATCCACGAACAAAAACCTTATTCATATAATAAAAAAAATTGTTTACTTTGAGCAGCATAATTGGCACTCTGCCTTGACAAATTCTTTATGGTCCGACTGTGTAACATCTAAACCCTCTATGAATACCTCATTGTACTTCCTTGTCAATGGTAAAGAAGTCATCCCACTGCCCAACATCTACTTGCCTATGCAACAGTGCTCTCAATAATCCTAAGGCAGGCCTTACCAGATAGTTCAACGTAGGATGGACACAGTTCACAAACTGCAGTAAGAAAGGATGAAAGAAAAAGAAAAGTTTACACTCCACCAGAACCATATCAAGTGATGGTTCAACAAGAAGTCTACAAGGAAAGCTAACTTCGATGTTGGTAACTTAGTCTTGAAATGGGATAAACCCCATGAATACAAAGGCAAGCATACGAAGTTCCAGTCCCTATGGCTTGGTCCATACAAAGTCCATGAGAAGCTTGGCCCACACACGTACCATCTGCAATCACTTGACGGGACGATTGAGAACCTTCTTGTCAACGACCAAGATCTCAAGAACTATTTTCAGTAGGTCAGGCCACACCCCACACCATGTACATAGTCTGCTTATTGCTTATTGTTTTCGCTTTGTTTTCTTTTCTTACTATTTTTGTTTCATTTTGTTTTGTTTGCTTGGTACCTTGTTGTTTTTTTTTCCAAAAATAGGTGTTGCCCTCTTTTGCTCTCAATAAGTCAGGATCTCTCTTCCGCCCCAAAAATAAATAAGTACCTATACACAGCCTCTTTAAAAAATACAAAGGCAAAAGAAGAGAAAGGCTTCCTGTGCAGAGAGGTGAAGCATGCAACTCCACCTAGGTACTGACCAGGCTCACTGGAAGTGGAGCAATGTGTGTGTTCTTGCGTGACTCCATCTAGGTATTGTCTAGACTTGTTGGCAGCCGAGCAAAACCAAAGATGAAAACTTATACTTTGAATTTTTTTAACTTGCGAGCCAAACTACCCTTCTCGATTTTGAAACGTTGTGATCAGGCTGAAACTTTTGTTGTGTTTGATTGAGTTGGAGAAAGGTGAACCATGCCTATCGTGGGTTAAGGGGGAAAGCCAAAGTAACCTGCACAGTGATTCAATACTCCCTGAAAGACCAAGACACTGTGCTGTCGATGAACCAAAACAGAGAAGCTGGAATTCTACTAGTGTTTCGCCAAGTGTTGTAGCGGCTACAACACCCTCCAAAATTTTGGCCCACATCCAATTTCGAAGCCTCCCTTGACATTTTACTTGATGTTTGCAATCACTCGGGCTCACCCTATGGGCTCGTGTTGAGTCTTTGCACCCTCCTTGTTTGACTATTTAACGAATAAATTTTTGCATTTTGGTCTCAATGCCTCGCATGAAACCATGTTTTGGTCGTGTACAAGTTCTTCCCTTCGTGTGTACATGTTCTGTCCACTATGTAAACATCCATCGCACTCACACATGAAGTTGTATGCAGTATCACGCAACCGTTGTCGTGGTCATTCAATGATCCATTACAAGCATCATGCTTGTCGTTCACACCATCGGTCAGTCATGTTGAGCATATGTTGTCTTGATGGTTTGAGGCATCTTGTCATCAAGTTATGCTAAGTGTGCGTTCACAAGGCTGTGTATGCACAAATTCACTCGCTCACACACTTAGTCATTTTGTTGTAGCCTGATGACTAGATCACCCTCTAATAGTTAGACCTTCCCCTTGCAATCGACTCAACCGACTGTCACCCAGAACAATGCAGAAGTGTCCAACAAGCTATTTCAATCTGTGATGCCTGCAAGCTGATAACCAACTCTCTTGTTGGTCAACCAGAGAGTTTGGCCAGGTAGTGACCCAAGAGTTACAATTGTGTAGAAGTTGCATACCTTGGCTGCTCCGATGACAGAGGAAATTGTGCAAATAGGTTGGACAGACACCTAGTGCCCATCCTTGTCTCCCCTAAAAAATTCCGTAGTTTTTCTAGCTAGCCACCCAGTCAGCTAGTCGGTTTCTCACCCAAAAAACTATGCAAATTTCTGAGCAAACCCCTCTGCAGCCCAACGTCCCACTCAGCTCAGAAACTACACAGAGGTCTTTAGCAGATTAGCCTCCCAGCAATTGCACAGTTTTTATCTCTAGCAACCCCGCCGCCCACTGCCTGCTCCCTCTAGGAGTTGCATAGTTTTTTTTGCCAAGCCTCCTTAAGCTCGCAACAAGCTCCCTCCATGAATTCCGTAGTTTTTTCTACCAAGGCCCTATTCTTCCCTCCAGAAATTGCATAGACCTGCCCTCTATCCGAGTTAGATCCCATGGACAGTCACTAATGATTTGGATCATCCATCTCAGTCTCCCAGTGAACTCTGTGCAATTTTCACTAGCAGTGCTCGGAGCTCACATCCTTGTTTGAAACTTTCCCCATGCAGTTTCGGAACCTTGTCCTCTCCCCCAGTCACCTGCATCCGAAAGAGAACAATCATGCAACTAGGAAATTTATGGATTTGATTTTGTCTCGTCATGAGTGACTACAGATATAGGTACATGAATAGACATGACGTGAAAATAGATGGAATGAACAAGGAGAGTGCATGCAAAGGGATGTGTTTGCGAATGGAAGAATGAACGATGCATGCGAGGAGATCTGTTCGTGAATGGACAATCATGCAAAGATGTGTTTGCAAACGGAAAAAGAGACGAACATGCAAGGATGTGTTCACGAACGGACAGATGAGCGAACATGCCAGGAGATATTTTCATGAATGGACAAACATGTCAAGCATGCCAAAGTACAAGAAAAGGAGTAACATGCACATGCAACATCAAGCGAACCCAATGACCATCGAGGACTCCACACACCTTGCCATGCGAACGTGAAGTTGTGATACACCAAAAGGTCATCCATCACTCAGCAACACTACAGCTCAACATGTACACCACCACTAGCATGAGCATACCATCACTATCATGTCGAGTCGTGTCATGAGTCATGTTGGCCACATCACTACTATGGGCCATACTGTGTCAATCAATGTAATGTAGCATGGAATTCCAAGAGACCCACTTGTAATATGAAGAGTCATGTACATTTGATAAGTCAAACAGTCATGAGGTAAGTTGAATAGTCACAAGGGCTATTTTTTCCCTTGGCTATAAATACCCCCTCATTTGTACATGCAAAAGACTTTTCACCTTATCTCCTTCCACATAGCCTTGATAGTTTGTAATCTTTTTTTTTAGGAGCAAGTAGTAGCTCCACCGCCCCAACCACGGGGAGTGATGTATGGTGTATCAATGTGTCTTGGAACTTTCGCTTAATTCAGAAGTCTGCTCATAGGCCGACACTTTTTCACACGTGTTGTAATTGTTTGTAAGATTAATCTTGAACACTTGTAATACATGTTTCTTTAACCTGTGTTAAACAATTGAACTCATTTAGTTGTTCTAATACACATATTTATGAAAATCTATTGTATAAGTTGTTAACATTGTCCTGCCTATGTTGGTTACCTACCCAGACAAAACCTTTCACATAAAAATTTTATAATGACTGTCACACTTGTGCGGACTACTCCGCTCGATGTTATACATGCTATCTTACTTTGTGTGTTGTGACTGCCATATCTGTGTGGATTTCCCTTCTGGAAACTGTCCATGTCCTATTGTGTTGTGTGTCTTTGAAAGATTTGGGAGTTCCTCCCTTCCGACTAGAGACTCACTCCCACCCTCTCTCTCTGTTATGAAAGTACCTTGACCCAAGTAACACTAGCACTCACAAGGCACACGAACCTCATTGTTCGAAGGCAAAGAAAACCACCATCTCGTGCTGACAAGTAAGAGCTAAGGGAAACATTTAAGATAATGGCAACCAGGACATCATACTAGATGGGACTCCTACACCAAACAGTGTGAGGTCTAGTTGGGACTTCATACTGGGGAGATCCCATGAATGTTGGCAGGTCCAACACCATAAACATTTTGGCAATGGAAGGAGGGATGCTAGTTGTTTATGGTTGAATTTTCTCTCACCCCCACTCATCAATCATTTGGTCAAGGTAGTAACTTGCACTCCCTCTCACCTACACGCAAATCTGCAGTTGGTTACTCCTCACCTCCTAGGATTAAACATGAAATTTCATATCAACACCTTCGCTCCATCTGTCCCATCACCCACCAGTTTGTGAAAGGAGTTGGACTGATCCCATGAATACAACATCTTCCATACACATGAAGAAAGCCAAAAACCACTCCCACAAGGGTTGTTGTATCATCAATGGAAGAAGCAGTTCTTTCCACACTTGAAGCTTTGGCAAAAGCTCTTGAGAACAAAGAGGAACCTTCGGTCTTCCAACAAGGAGAACGAGACACCCTTGTGACCTTGGGTTCAGACTCCAGTACAGGAGGCAGAGGGGAATTCAGTGGAGCAGGCGGAGGTGGAGACGAACCAACAGACTCAGAGTCAAAACCATCTGATTCTTAAGAAGAGGAGGAGGATGAAGAGAAAGAAGACATGGATGACCAAAATATGGAATGGATGACTTAGGGACCATTGGCTCTCCCGGGTTCTTTGCATAAGATGCCAAAGTGGTCAGAGAGGATAATCACAAAGTTTCATCCTGACAGCACAGTGAAGGTAGAAGGGCACTTAGAAAACTTCTACCTGTAGTTGCAGACACTTGAGGTATGCTACGATGACGCTACATGCAGACTTTTCCCATGTACCTTGGATCATTGCACAATTGCATGTATCACAATCTTCCTGTCAATTCCATACAGAACTGGGGTATGTTCAAACATATGTTTCTAGAAAAGTTTGCTAATGACAAGACCCCAACCATGTTACCCAAAGAATTGGGAAGCCTGAAGGTGGTGCGGAAAGAAAAGGTAAAATATTTCAATGAGAGGTTTCTATGCATATTGAATAAGTTTGCAGCAGACATTAAACCTCATGATTCCATCACCGTTGATTACTACACATCTGCATTACCAACCAACATTGTGCAGTTCATCAAGCGAGCTACGAAATCAACATTGTTAGAAAACTACGAAGAGGCAATCATTGTTAAAAAGGATCTATATGAAATTGGGGTCATCAATGATGATGAACCAACAAAGGACCCTTGTGATGTGTGAAGGAAGCCACAGGTTGCGGCGAGCACGGGTGAGGATAGGGAAACAAGTGATATTGAAACCCTTACTTGTCTTGTCAAAAAATTGACAACAAAAGTGTCTAAGCACAAGAAACAAACCATTGACACATCTGCGATTAGTCGACCACCTAGACAGAGACAAGGAATCATGTTGTGAGGACGCAATCATCTCCTGACTAAAACTACACAAAGCTCAGTTTTCTAGTTCAAACAGTGCACGAACAACGAATTATGTTCATTTCATGAAGATGATGATTCAGAAGGGTTTTGTTTGGACTGGAAGTAAGTTGCACGCTCTGTATGCAAGCACACACTTGACGTAGCAAGGAGTGGACAGGGATAGTCAAGAGATATGGATAATGACAAAGATGTTGTGCTGGATGAGGCATCAAGCTCCGAGCATGTGGTAAACATGTATCAGTGCTTGTAAGCAGCTTAAAAGACGAACACTGAGAATCAACCCCAAAATCAAAATGATCGTTACAATATCAGAAGTAAGGGGGCTCCCCTTACACTTGGAGAAGTGAAACAAAATCTTGAACTGCTAAGGAAGGTTGATCCACCAGCCGTCCAAAAGCTAAAAATGCAAAGCAAGCCTGGGAAGACAGTGGAAAACAAGAGTACATCCATGAGCAGCAAACTCCAGAATACTCCGCCGGATAACACAAACACCAGTCTTACCCCGGACACCTCGGTGAATCTACCCCCTCTAGATTAAAACATTCTGGATGACATGAAGAAAACTCATGCAAACATCAGTTTGTTTAAGTTTACTAAGATCCAGAGTCAGCAGGACATCCTGTTGCATGCACTGGGAAAGACATCAGTAGACAACACAACCTCTACCAGCAAGGGAGTAAGAAAACCTCCCAGATCACTTTCAACTGTGCTAAACACACTCCAGATGGAAGAAGAAAACTTTGTTTTCCCTCCATTCCTGCTTTTATTAGAAATATTCAACTATAATGTTCACAACTAATTGGTTGATCCTGCTGCAACAACCAACTTCATGCCACTCTCCATTGCTAAAAGATCAATGTGTAGTGGAGCAAGCCATCTGCTCAGATCATCCAACTTTATCAAACATATGCACCAGCCATTGGTGAACTTCGTGACGTGATCATTAGACTATCTCATGATAGCCAAGTTCACAAGTTCATAAACATTGATGTTGGACATACCAGAAATGTATGGCTTACTGCTTAGTAGAGACTGGTCCAACAATTGAAAAAATAATTTTCCACAGAATGGTCACACATGTGGCTTCCGTAAAAGGGAAAGAAAAATCAAATCCGGGTGTTATCGAAGAGATATATGAGGCACAATATCACTCCCATCAATGGAAAAAACAAACCATTGGCCTTCGCAGAGCTCATGTTCGGCAACAGCCTCTTGGAAACAACATTGGGATGTTATCCCGCACGGCCAACCCCAACCCCACCAGACACGCAGTTGGGTCTCATTCCTTGCCCAACTAATGGAAATGAAATATGTACAGTACATTGTAACATTAGTAGCAGTAGCAGTGGTGCAGGCGCATCGAACGATTCGTGTATAGATGAGTTGTGGACCATGTACTTCGACAGATCAAATACACAGGATGGCTCAGGAGCTGGGTGTGCCTTGATCAACCCAAACAACATGAATCATCTAATCTCAAGTCACTTGGAGTTCAAGTGCACAAAAAACATAAATGAATATGAAGCACTCGTCTTGGGCTTGTAGAAATCCATTAGCCTCAATGTGGTTGTGCTTAAATTAGTAGGTGATTTGGAAATAGTTGTTCGATAGGTACGTAATACCATTCATTGTTTATCACCGCATCTCAAACGTTACCAGCAAGAGGAATGGCGACTGATCTCTAACTTCCAAGAATTTAATATCACTTTTGTCTTGCGAATGCATAATGCAGCTGCCAATGCTTTGGCAAATGAAACTTCTAAAATGTCGACGCTTAGGGATAGATTTACTATTGAAATTTTGTATAGACCATCTATCTTGAATAACATAACTAATTTATGCGTGTTTGATGATGATCAACAGATACTGCATTTCATGGCCAATGTTGATACCTTAAAGGATGCAGCGATAAATGAAGACGAGCATGAGTGATATTTTCAAGTTGGGGAAGATATCAAGAAAGGCCACCTCATTCCCAAAGGTGTGGCATCTTTGGAAAAGGTCAATGACTTGCAAGAACATTTTTTAGGGGCTGACGAACAACAAAACCCACATCTTGACCATGATGCACGAAATGATTAACTTGGGAACATAACAAGATTTGAAGTTTGCCAATCTCGATATGTGTTTCACACAGCAGGAGAGGAAAGCCTTTGTTCGCTTGTTCAAATAGTACCGGGATGTGTTCGCATGGGCATATGATGATCTAAAAACTTACGACATGCGACTAATCCAACACATCTTTCCGATCAAAGAAGGGGTCAATACATATCAGCAGAAGTTGAGGAAAGTACATCTTTCACTTGAACCCCCCATATAGAAAGAGATCACCAAGTTGTTGGATGTGCGGATCATGTATAGAGTTTGTCATTCTACTTAGGTTTTGAATCTTGTTCCTGTACGTAAGAAGTCTAGGGAAATCCGATTTTGTGTTGATTTACGGAACTTGAACTATGCCTCAAACAAAGATACCTACCCATGTCGTCTATGGAGCATATTTTAAAAACAATATCTAGGGCACATATGTTTTCCTTACTTGATGGGTTTTTAGGATATAATCAGGTTCTGGTAGCTGAAGTTAATAGACTCAAAACTAACTTTCATACCAAGTGGGGCACGTTTACATACAGACGAATTCCATTCAGGCTTGTGAATGCAAGCAAAACCTTTTAGGGCACCATGGACATTCCCTTCCGCGGACTCATTGATCAGAGCGTAGTGATGTACCTTGATGATGCGACTATGTTTTCAAGAAAATGGGAAGACTACATACGCCATCTGAAGAAATTTTTTGAGCGATGTCAGAAATATGGGATTTCCTTGAATCTCAACAAGAGCACATTTTCGGTGTCTGAGAGGAACCTCCTTGGACACATCGTTGCCAAGAGTAGGATCAACGTTGATCTGGACTGGGCCCGAACTATCACACAGATCCCTCACCTGAGCAACAAGAAAGAAATGTAGTCCTTCTTGGGAAAGATAAAATTTCTCTAGAAGTTCATCTCAGATTATGCGCAGATAGTCAAACCAATGCAAGCCATGATCAAGAAGGATGTGGTTTACATCTGGGGCAAGAGGGAAAAGTACGCATTCACCCATATCAAGTAGGCTATCACATAAGTGCCTGCACTCTACAACCCATATTTCAACAAATACTTCCTCCTATACACCTTTGCCTCCAATGAATTTCTCGCTGCAGTGCTCACTTAGAAGGATGAGCTGAACGATGAACATCCCATATCCTTCATGAGCGCAAGCATGCAGGGACCTGAACTCAACTACACTTCCATTGAAAAACAAGCATATGCAGTATACAAGGTGGTGAAACTCTTCAGGCACTACTTGCTGAAAAACCATTGGATAGTCTATGTGCCTCACCCAGTAGTCCACTCACTGCTTGTACAAAAAGAGCTGGGTGAATGACGTGCGAAATGGATGACATGCTTGCAATAATATGATCTTGACATCAAGACATTTCACACCATCAAGGGTCATGGTTTTTGCAGACTCGGAGCTGAGGCAGTACACACATAGGAGGAAGAAGAAGAGCTCACTGGTTGGGAGCAAGAAATTGAAATGTATGATGTGGTGCGAGAACCACCCACTGTAAATGAAAAATCTTGGTACGCAGATGTGTGTAAGTACCTTGAGCAGGGCACCATACCATCTCACTTTTCCATCAAACATAAGAGGGCATTGTGTCTCAAATCTTTAGCTTATCAACTGGTGCATAGAGTGCTTTACAGAAAGCATAATAAAAAACTCTTGCTCAGGTGCCTGGACATACATGAATCAAAGAATGTTTTTCAAGATTTGTATGACAGGCCCGTCGAGGGCCACTTCGTAAGAAATACCACTGCGTACAAAGTTATGCGAGTTGATTTCTACTGGTCCACATTATTCAAGGATACACACGCTTACGCCCACAAGTGCCTGGTTTGTCAGTGATGCACAATAAAACATGAAGGTCAGTTTCCCCACTGCACCCTATTGTAGTGACTAAATTGTTCCAACAATGGGGCCTAGACATCATCAGGGAAATCTTTCCACATTCTAGAAATCAATCTTTCGGATTAATCACATCGTTAGGATTGGGTCGAAGTTTCAAACCAACTAATGTGGTTCTTCCCACATTCGTCGAAACAACACCAGTACATTCTGAAATCAACTGATTACTTCACGTGGTGGACAGAAGTAGTTCCACTCAAGCAAGTGAATGACTAGAAGGTCATCAGCTTCCTCCAACAAAACATCATCTCACGCTCTGGCATTCTGGTATCACTTGTGTTTGATAATGCAACATAATTTTCATCTTTGAAGCTTTATGATTTCGCATTACAAAATGGTATTGTGCTTAAACACTCATCTAACTACTACCCACAGGGAAACAATCTCATAGAATCCACGAACAAAAACCTTATTCATATAATAAAAAAAACTATTTACTTTGAGCAGCGTAACTGGCACTCTGCCTTGACAAATGCTTTATGGTCCGACTGTATAACATCTAAACCCTCTATGAATACCTCATTGTACTTCCTAGTCAATGGTAAAGAATTCATCCTACTTCCCAACATCTACTTGCCTATGCAACAGTGGTCTCAATAATCCCAAGGTAGGCCTTACCAGATAGTTCAACGTAGGATGGACACATTTCACAAACTGCAGTAAGAAAGGATGAAAGCAAAAGAAAATTTTACACTCCACCAGAACCAGATCAAGAGATGGTTCAACAAGAAGTCTACAAGGAAAGCTAACTTCGATGTTGGTGACTTAGTCTTGAAATGGGATAAACCCCATGAATACAAAGGCAAGCATACGAAGTTCCAGTCCCTATAGCTTGGTCCATACAAAGTCCATGAGAAGCTTGGCCCCCACATGTACCATCTGCAATCACTTGATGGGACGATTGAGAACCTTCTTGTCAACGACCAAGATCTCAAGAACTATTTTCAGTAGGTCAGGCCACACCCCGCACCATGTACATAGTCTGCTTATTGCTTGTTGTTTTTGCTTTGTTTTCTTTTCTTACTATTTTTGTTTCATTTTGTTTTGTTTGATTGGTACCCTGCTGTTTTTTTTCCAAAAATAAGTGTTGCCCTCTTTTGCTCTCAATAAGTCAGGATCTCTCTTCTGCCCCAAAAATAAATAAGTACCTATACACAGCCTCTTTAAAAAATACAAAGGCGAAAGAAGAGAAAGGCTTCCTGTGCTGGGTCTCATAATTTTGATATATCATGTTGCATTTCTTCCTCTTCTTCATGAGTCATGGTAGAGATTTCAAGTTTCCATTTTATTTTTTCGGGGCATCAATTAATGATAAGTATGCTTCACTATGTCCTTTAAATTCCTTCAAACTAATTTTTCAAACCAAACTTATGCAAATGTTTAAAAATACTACACACATTTTTTTCGCTTTATAGGATCTCGATATTGAATATGTTATATCTCTAAAAATTGTAGATCTCCAATGTCTGCAATTTCATCCTGTGGTAGCTCTCTGATTCCTCGTTCTAACCCTCCAAGTCTGAACAAGATTGCATTTTTAAGAAATAGTTATTTCGAATATCCCATGATGACCTGATTATATACTGGTTCATTAGATTGAATTTGTATGAAGTGCCACGTGTCATTGTTTTGACCTTCGGATCTGAAACCAATACATAGAAAATTATAGTCCATCCTATTTCTGTTCCTTTTTATGAAATTTCAATCCAATACTTAGAGAGAAAGTTATGACGATTTTCCCTAGGTCACATGTTTGAGATATAATTCAGGAGCCTACAAAAACCCTAACTTCCTTGGATCATATCTCCGAAAATATAGCAAAAAAAATCAGAAATTCATACTCAAGGTTCATCAAGATTTCGGCTCAAATGGATTTTAATTTCAGTATCTGAAACATCGTAGAAAAAAAATCATAGAGAAAATTCCACGATGACCTGTTTGAAGCAGCAAAACCCTAGAATCCAAAGTTCTGATAACAATTGTTATGCAACCAGCTCACAAAATAGAAGAAAAGATAGATCAACGACTTCAAAATCAGCCTCTTCGAGGGGACAACCTCCTTTTCATTACACAAATACACAATTCTTGAATGATACAAATGACAACACCTCCTTTCTATATATAGGAGTCTAAGGGGTCGCAATATAATCAGACCTGACATAACAATAATAATGTAAGGGCACAATAATGACAATAGTGGGCTTCTCTGGGGCACCATAATAACAATATGGGGACAACATGGGCACAACAATAACACTAAGGGGCCCAATGACAATAATAATAAGGGAATAAACTAGTATTATATGGACCTAACAAAGGAGAAGAAAACTTTCTCCTATATATTACCCACTTTTTGGTGGGTAATAATGACCAACACCATTAATAACGTTAATGTTGGAGTAATAAAGGATAATATCACATCAGCCTAAGGAAATGCACCCCTGTACTTAGCTTCCCAATTCACAAATTTTTTATCATAAATGATTCCTTATAAGCCACTTTTTCCTCGCAATTGTTGTAAATATGTTAGTTAATCTTGACTTGTCACCCTAATGGCCCTTAAATTCATTTCATTATACACCCTTACTAGTTGTTTTCTAGACCATGTTAAGGCCACAAACTTTTTAATGCTAATAATACCTTATAAGCCATGATTGCTTCATAATTATTGAAAATATATTGGTTAATCTTAAATGCCATTGATTATAAATCTTCACTAGTTATTTTTAGACAACATTAATGTTCATAAACACTCCTAAAAATACCACACCTCGAATTAAGTTCTACATCATAAGTCAACCTAAAAACTATTTATGAAGAACCTTAAGCACATTTGTAAAAGCTCACTTTAACAAGCATACCATTATTGATATTATCTTTGAGAATACATGTTCTTCTAATACACATCCCATGTATTTGGGTTTCCTGCTAGTGAAATAGGTCTAATTAGTTTATCACGTATTAATTAATGAAGCCCTGCCATTTCTAACATGGTGTTGAAGCCCTAAGATTATTTATACCTAATGTATGTGTTCTCTTAATCATAAAGTGGAAGTGTAAAGAGTGACTTTATAGAATGGAGATTAATTTACCTTCATTAAATCTAAGTTATTCCTTTGTGAAAAGAGAGATATTTATCATTTGAAGGTCACTTTGTATTTATTTTGGTGCATTCTCTAAGAAACAAGCCTCTTTTACTTGAAAAATTCTCCTTATTGGTGAATATTATCTTTTTATAAGGTTTTTTTTCTACTTTAAGACTAACCTAAGTACCCACGGGGGATTTGAACCGGTGATCTATCGCAAGGAGTGCCTTAACAGCGCACCCATTCACCGTCAATCCAAAGCCCCGTGGGCATCTTTTTATAAGGTTATTTTGAAGGGTGGATATACTATTTTTATGTAGGAATCCTCACTTTATATGCAAATATTCCACATGATGCACATCGCACTAACTATTTTATAATATTTATATTTGTTTTCCATTATGGACAACCTTTATGAATAACAAGAATCATTTTTTCAAATAAATGGCATACATAAGAAGAATGCCATAAGAGAGAATAATTTCTCATTCAAAAATATCATGTGCAAATAATTTTCTCACAAGCAATTAATGACAAACATTATGATGAAGTTTCTTCCTTGTAGGATATTACTGATAATGAATCATGTTGAGATGACTTTGATGTATGATATTATTTCCCAATTACATAATGCTAATATAGTGCTTCAAGAGCAAAATATTTTACTATATGTATCTAACATCAAGTTTCATGATGAGATAAACATACTATAAGACTTTGTTTACCCCCTTCCTAAAGAGGTTGCTTCAACTTAGGGTGACAATGCCACACTCGTTGATGAGTATTGAGACCTAAAGAATGATAATGGACTCTTGCTTCAATGATTTTTGGCAAGAGGGATAAGCCTATCCAAAGTCTACACAAACTCAATGAAAATTGTAAGATACCCCCTTGGAATTTTCCTTTAATTTTCTGAGTTTGGTTAGAGTTTTTAGTGGGTTATTTCATCAAATAGGTTGAGTGCCAATGGTTGTATATGCACTACTATAGTTTTTATTTTGTTTTTGTTGCAAAAAGAGATACACAATACAATTATAAATAATAATAACCCTCCAAATCAGCAAGAAGACACTTGTATTGCAGTCAGAAACAAAAATTCCTTTGTTACACACTTGTAACAACCAATAAAATAGAGACACGCAGTTATATATTTAACTAGATAAAAAAGGGTATAGAACTTAATATTAAGAGGAACTTTGATTTATGCTTCAACAATACATCCTTCAAAATATATGTCCCATTTTTATGAGAAAATTTAGCAATATAATCTTCATTTCTTTAATGTATGCACTCATGAAAATTATGCAGTGATTTACCAAAAAATTACAACAACCATATAACACTTTACAATCATTAAATATACTTAGGAATGCACAGAAGAGCTTCAGCCCCATAACTAATATCAACTCACAATATTGGCCTTTAGTGCACAATAGTTATCCTACTCCAAAAGGTTCCATCCATTGGTATGTCTAACTAGAAAATGAGAGAATATTCGCCTTAACTAGAAAAGAGAAATTTCCCTTAAATATTGATGGTTGTATCAGCTTGTAAGACCCACAATAAATCAATATGACCCATAGATAAAAATATGATCAACCCCTTCTTTATACAAGTGTACTCATCCACAAACGAGGAGGTATGTAGCTCTAGTTTGCAAGAGAAACATAGCCATGAAGTGACCAGAATCATCCTTCAATGGAAGGATTGTTACTCGGCCCACAAACTACAATGATCAATCAGTATAGCCATAGCCCCACAAAAGACATATCTTAAAAATAAAAAATGACAAATAATCTGAAGGAGGAAACTTGTCTTCATACCCAACAAGAAAGGAACTCGACTAGCTTGTAGAATGAAAGAAACTAGGCCCCCTTTGACTGATAACTTCAACCCATTTTCAACACTAAGATACTCAACCCTTATAGCAGTAAACTTGACTTTAGGAAACTTAAGAATGTTTCCCTTAAATAAAGAGACACTTGGCCCATTTTCTCATGGAACTCGACCCCATTCTCAGCTTGTAAAAGATATATGAAATACCAAATATTAGAAGATAAAATCAATTGATAACATTGTTACCTGCATTATCTTCCTCAAGTCTTCATCTCGAATGAAGCACAATGGTGAAATTTGAGTTATTCCTATCCCAAACTAGTTAGGGTGTATGGTTTCAACACCTAAACTAGCAACCTACAAGTAGGGTCTCCAAAACGATAGATTTTATCCAAGAGTTCTCCAAATTTCTTTTTACTCAAGTGAAAAGATGCTAGAACGAGGACAGACCCCCTCATTTCCCCTTTTTATAACTCACTTGACTCTTTTTGCTACCTTTTTTTACATTTTCCCTCCAATTAAATATTAAAAGCACTTTTCCTTTCTTTGTTTAATAAAGTGACTTTTAATAACTAACTAAAGCCACTTTTAACCCTGGAAAATGCTTAATTTGCCTCCATGGTCACATGGGCCACCCAAAACCCTTATTTATCATTCTACCTTGTAGATAATTTCACCCTGATTCCAATGAGCTATTACACTAAGGTGTTTCTCCAAGTACTTATTCAGAAACAACACCTTAAGCATAATTAATTAAAATATGCATGTTAATAACTTTGTTTTGCAGAAATCATTGGAATGCAATGAAACGAACTATGTGGAACTAATCTTAATGATGACAAATGGTAAGTGATCTCAGTCAGACTTCATAAAACTCCTCAAAAGCCTCCAAGCCCACCAATATTGTAATATAACTCTTGTGACCTATCTAACATAAGCCTTGGAAGCTCTTCCTAATCTCGTCATGAGGTAATGCAAAAATTGGGGACATTACAAGTCATCCTACCCCTAAATTTCTTGTCCTCAAGCAATGTCATCACTCACGTGTCTCCATAAGTTTATTCCCATTAATATTAGGGTCTTAAACGTGCCTTCGAGCCACTCTCAAACATTGTACTACCCCAACATGAATGGATCTCATGATGTCGGGGTCTCAAACCATCTTGATCCATGTGAAGCATTCCTTACTCAAGTGGAACCCTCTCCTCCAAATCGAAGTCCAATGGAAGATCTAAGTGATCCACCCCTCTAAAAACTAGCTTGTTCCTAATGGTAGTTAAACTGCCAAGCTTTGTAATTCCAGGACCCCATGTTGATCTCAAAATGAGACTACCAAGCTAAAATTGCACCACTCTAGACCTAAATAACTTCCCATTGGGATCAAACTAAATCCTCCTCATCTGAAGCCTCATGAAAAAATATTTTTAAGGTCTGGATCCACAAACATGAAGCACCTCCTCCCAAGGCATATCAACGAGGTCACAGTCTATTTTTGTACAACTAGACTCAATCCTGAGGACAACAGGGAAAATCCACATCTCCACATGGTGAAGGCCTCAACAATCCTCCATAATCAAATAGATCACTCGATGTTATAAGCCTGCTCATTGAGAGGTGGAGTGAATGGAAACTCCAGATTCCACAACCCAATTGTCAGTTCACAACTTCCCATTTTTACTAAATATCATTGCATAGTACTAATAGTTGTTAGAACCCATCTATGAATCCCCTTTGATCCCTGCATCCACTCAACAAAGATACACCATGTATCAATAATCAACATGGTGCATGCTAAGTCGCCTATTGTCATTGTGCCAAACACCTCCGAATTTTTCCCTACACTTAAATTTTGGAGCCTACTGAGGATCTTGTGATCTATCATTCCATGGACACTTCATGGTCATATAATGTTTTGAAAAGTTTTAAGTCTTCTTCTAAGTTTCAAAAACACTTGCTAACACATGCTTTATCTTTGATGAATTCACAAACACACATCTTTCTATGCAAGCTTAAATAGGCATTGTGCAACTCTTGAAGGTAAGGCTTGGGAAATCACTAGTGACAATGACTGTGTAATCCATAATCACATTGTATTATGCAATACATGACGATAGTCAATACACACTCTCCTTTGACAATATTCCTCACTTTGATTACAATTTTACTTCTATTTCAGTGAGTTTTCTCAACTATCACTCTAGCGCACCTTTGTTTTCGAAAGTGTCACTTTCACATTCGCAACTATCATTTTTTCTTGCATTCAATTTAATAAGTATCATTTTCATGTTATCTTCACTATAGCATGTGTCACTTTCACTTTCATTAAGCCTTTGCAAGTGTTGTTCGCACTTTTTCGCTTATTTTTGCAAGTGTCGTCTTTGGCACGAGAAGTGCCACACATTGTAAAAGCAAATTTATGGTTCATTTCAAAAGGAAAATTCGGTACCGTTGGGTCCTATCTATCATGTAGACATGTATTAGACTCATTCCCAAATTGTTATGCATTTTCATACTAGTTTCGTCACTGTCATTGCAAAGTATATCTTAAGTGTCGTACTCGAAGGAGAATGTTGCTTCGTCGTCACATTACAGGGATCATGTTGATTATGGGAGCTAAGTGTTTAATGTTGTGTCGTCAATTGTGTTGACTATGTAATCATGTTCAATCCCAACCTTGGTTTCAACTCTTCCTCACGAATCCCACACTTAGTCAAATTTTGTAAAGTTTCATGACCAACCAAGTTGAGCTCACTCTGCCCCCTTGAATTGTTCATTGTGCAGTTGCCAACCTCAAGCATGCATCCCTGCCTCCTAGAACTATCCAATGCGTAGTTATTGCCTCCAAGGATTGTGCATCGCATAGTCACAGTGCCCAAGAATTTCCTCCTGACCTCCATAACTATGAAAATTTTCCTCCCATCGAGTCTCCTTTTATGCGTTGTGTAGTTGCAAGCAGCAGTCTGTCTCCCTGCATTCTTGAACTACGTAGTTGTGCAATCCTCTATCCCTCTCTCTCCTAAACTACCAATTTTGCAGTTACAATGGGAAATCCTAACTCATTGTGACCCTCAACTGCGGAATCTTGTCTCTTGGGCCTTCAGTGTTTCACATTGGGTAGTCATAAGTATCAATACCTCACTCTTAACATATGGAACTATGCACTACACAATCCTTGAGCCTTCTTCCCTCTCCAGTATGCAGTTCCAGGTCAATCAGTGGATTTCATGAAGAGAGTTAGACTAGGGGTTTTCAAACTGGTGTCATATTTTCATGAGTGAATTTCACTTGCAGGTATTGCATCTTGACATGAAAATATGGTGTTCAAGAAATATTACAAGGATACCATGCAAGGTGACACTCATGAAGACTGAATATAGAATGATCGCCAAGAAGGAAGATGAAGGGACACTAGTGTATGACAAGAGACCAAAGGTCAGGACCATATGAAGACTCCATCTCATTTATCCCCTTGGAGGGTGAATATGAAGAAAAAATAAAATATTTCATGAATATGAAGTACTAAAAAGACCTCTCACGAAGATTGAAGAAAAAGCAACAAGAGGAACAACTTGAAATTTCCACTTCACCATGGATTCCATGTCATCATTGTCAAGTTGTGACTTGTACCATTGCCATCATAATGTCATGTGTGTCCATGTGTCTTGCCACATAATTTGTGGATGTAATGATGTAATTATCAAAAGGAAAGGACAAAATGTAATGTGTGGAAGTCCAAGAGTCATATGTGGAATATGAAAAGTCACATAGTCATATATGAACAAAAGAATCTTTAGGAAAAGTCCAAAAGTCATATATAAGACCAAAGGTCACATTAGAAGTCTAAGAGTCATGAGGGAAGCTCAAGATTCATGGGGATATGAAAGGGAATTCCTCTTGTTATAAATATACCCTCATAACTCAAGCAAATAGCTTTTGGAGGCTTAGCCTTTGGATAGCTAGCCTTGGCTTCTCTAACTTAGCATAGGAGAGAACATCATCCTTTGGAGAAGCAAGAAGTGACTTAATGTTAAACTATTGGAGCTAGTGACTCGTCGTTGTAACTGTGTACTTGGATCTTTCACCTAATGATCAAAAGATCGTTAAGTCAACACATTTTCATGCATGTATTGTGAATATTGTAAGACTATTCTTTAGATGATTGCGGTATATGTTTTGTTCACATGTACTAAGGAAATTTAACTACTTGATTGGCTTTGGAACTTATCGTGTTGAATGTGTGTTGTATTTTTTTTAATGATCATTGTGTCTATGTGAACTATTTCTCAAGATAACTAATGAATATTTCCTTTCCCTCTTGTGCCTCTATTAGGATTGTACTATTATTTTCCTTATAGAGACTCACTCTTACTTCTATCTCATGAAAGCATCCTTTTACACATTGCAAATGGTGTTTCACAGTGTCAACTTTATTGTTGATTTCCAAGGTTATGTGCATACTCTCTTAGGTTATTCATTGAATTTGAGTAAAACCTTAGAGTTATGGTGGTCATACAATTCATGGAGGATTCACTCAGTGAACCTCTGACATATCATGTGTGTTCTTGGCATATTAAACAATACCCTTAATTTGACTACATATTGAAAAATCCCTCTATAAATCAAATTATTTAACCCCTTACCAATATGAACGCAATACAGATTCCAAATTTAAAAAACCCTTTTTTTCACTAGATATTGTAGGTATCCATTTTTTCATTAACATTTTGTACACCCCTTTATATTTTTTCATTAACTTTAAGCTCCAATTTTTCTATTTGCCAATATAAAAACCATTTACACCCTATATATCCCCCAATATATTATGTAATTTTTTCCTCAATATATATCCCATAATAGGAACCCACGTGGTATGATATTTCTCCCCCATTGAAGCCCTTGTGGGGCCAATACTCCAGATGGGGCTCCTACTCCAAATTGTGTGACGTCTAATTGGGACTTCATACCCGGTAGACCCACTTGGTTGACAAATTTCTAGCACCATCAACAGTTGGCATTAGAAGGAGGGTAGATGAAAAGTAGTGCCCGTTGAGTCTATTTTAAACCTCTTATCTTAAATGGCTCATCCCCAAATCATACTCTTGGGGTGTTTTTTCAATAGATTCAATGGTAAACTATTTATCCCCGATGGACCTCTTTATGACTTGTCTCAATTAAAGTTTGATGGTTAGGATGATACATCCATAGTCAAGCATGCATCTCTTTTTCTCAAGTTTCTTAAATATTATGAAATCAATTGTGAAGATGTGGCTTGTTTTCTCTTCTTCCTCACACTTGAAGGTTGAGTTAACCGATGGCATCATACCATACCACTCACTTCCATTCATTCTTTTGAACACTTCATCAAAGGGCTTCATTTAGCGTTTGATAAGTATGATTATCAGGATGTTCTTAAAAGGATTAATTAAATAAGAATGAACCCTGGTGAGTCAATTGAGGATTTTCTAATTTATTCCTTCACTTATGTTATGAATTTCCTGAAGAATATATAGATTTGGATTTCTTTAAAAGAAAGTTTGAGTGTTCAGTTCATATCTCTTTTCATGGTGAATCTAAACCCCGTGATGTTTCTGCTTCCCCTGCTTTTGTAAATCATGAGACACCTCTAATTTCAAAGGAGGAACCTATTATTCCTTATGTTCCTTGTCCTCCTCCTTTTTTAGTTCTGATGTGGGTGGATATTTGTAATGATGTCAAATATGGGAAATCTGAAAATCAAATGGTTGATCCATCTCTTCAACCTTTATCAACCTCTCATTATACAAATCCAATGGAGGAAATCTTGTAATGTTTTATGAAGCCTAGGGTGAAAACTAATCCCTCCATTCCTCAAGGTGGTACTAACACTCATAACTTCAGTCTTGAATATCATTTGGATGTTTGTCCTCCTCTATAATCTCATTCTCATAGCCCCTTGTCCCTTGATCTACTTGATCATTGTATTCCAAATCCAAGAAGTGATTAGGCGTTGTTATATACCTAGGGGGGGGTAATATGGGGTACCGAGGGAGGTACCCAAGGTAATAATGGGATGGGCCATAGTAATAAATAAGGTGGTTAACCCATGTCATATAAGGGACCACAAGTAGTTAATAATAATGTAAGGGGCCCATGGTATTAGTTGATGGTATGAGCAAACCATGGTAATGATGCACGGTATTGTATGTATGAGGCCTATATAGAGGCTAGAGACTCCACATGGAAGGAAATAAAGAGAAGTATTCTTGTATGAACAGGCATATGGCTTGTGGAGTGTTCTCCTTCCTTAAGGAGTGAATGTATGGTGTTGCCCTACCATAAGGGTTTGATCAATAAAGAAGCATTTCTATCTATTTATATCTTGTTATTCTTGGGTTATTTCTATTATCATAATAGTTCCGGTTTAGATCTACAACAAGTGGTATCAGAGCACTTTCTTAGGCACAAAAGTGGAGAATTTTTTTTACTTTTTGTAGGATTTCAAGGGCGGCGAGTTTGCAGATCATATATGTACGTTTTGGTTCAAGATATGCAAAATATGATTGCAGATCTGTATTCTTTGTGAAAAAATAGCCGATTTCAAAAAAAAATCAGTCAATCGGAGTCCGGATGAAGGAGATATCACTGATTTAAAAATCAGTGGGGTTGCAGATAATTTTCAGGGCAGCGAGTTTGCGGCGCAGATCTAGATGTCCTGGTGCAATATCTACAAGATATAATTGCAGATCTGGAATCTTTGTGAAAAAACACCCAATTTCAAAAAAAAAATCAGTCGAATCGGAGTCCGGGTGAGGGAGATATCACTGATTTAAAATCAGCTCTTTTTTCAGAAATTTTGGGTGACGGCGGGAGAGTAGTAGCGCAGATCTGGAATTCTAGTGCCTAGATTAGGATTTCTATCACATGGGCAGATGCATAATGATTGTTCCATTTCTAAAAATAGGTCATAATAAGGATTCTAAGCAATATTGACGAAACTGTGACAATTTCAAATTTTCGCCAATTTTTTTGTGATGGGGTACCTAGATCAGAAATTGAAGGCCTTGTATAGATTTGATGGCTCTCATCCAGCCAAATGGCTAGCAACAATGGAGAAATATTTCGAATTGGATCACATATATGATGATTACAATCAGCTTAAGATGGGGAGCAATTACTTGGACTATGAAATACGGCAATGGTACCAAGGGAATCAACGTGGCTATGGAAGGTTCTTGACTTGGGACGCCTTCAAAAAAGCTCTTATGGACCAATCTGACCATAAAATTTTTGTGGATAAGCTCACACAGGCAGACACACAGCCTAGCAAAGACTTTATTTTTACAGGAAAGAAGGAAACCAAGGAACCTAAAAGGTTATTTTCTGCTGGTATCTCCTTATTACAGGTTCATGGATTGATTCAGAAGGAGACAATCATTGTATCTATAAATCCGAGTTGCAAGCAAAATCTCATAAATGTCAACTTGG
>APFE031434169.1:54019-79671 GCA_000404065.3 Pinus taeda
ATGATCCAGGTGGATATTGGTGGCCACCTGCCAAGTCCACATGGACCCCCACCATTGTCTTTCTCAGCATTTTCAGTTTCCTTAATTGTAGCACAACTTACTATTTTTAGCAGTTTTTCGGGTCCTGAACTTCCGGAGCCGTTTTGAGGCCCTAAATGACGTTTTTTTGGGGAATCTGGGGGAAACACGGGTCCATGGAACCCAGTGTTGCTTGTTCCAAAAATGATAGTGCTCGAATAGATCTTTCTAATGAGCTATTGTACGTGTCAAACGGAGATCATATGCTAAAGTTACGACCCCGGGAAGTTGATGTACCAACTTACCCCCAAACGGGGCCCACAGTTTGGCGTTTCATCTCCTAGGGTTAGGTTTTGGAATGTTAAGGGTTTTTCATTGTTTCTCAACAATAAATAGGCCTTCGAGCCTCATTGTAAGTCAGTTCAGAGGCATGTAGCCCATCACATCTCTTCTCAGAGATAGCTACCATCGCCCTAGCTAGTTTATTTCCATTTCTGATTGTAAGCATATTTTAGTATTTTCCATTAATGAAATGAAGTATTATTTCCGTTGCATATTTGTGTATATGGTTATCTCTGTAATTTGTTGCATTCCTATTTAAATCCGGATCAAAATACCTAGGTTCAATACCTTAGACAAGATACCTTGGACCAATACCATGGATCAAAATACCATGGACCAAAGACCTCGGACCAAAAATTTAGTTTTCCAAGGTATACATGCTTTTCCTTCTATGAAAGTGCGTGTGTAAGTATACACGACTTGTATATAGTGAAATTGCGTGTATACGCAGCTTAGTCAATGGTGAACCTGCATATACCTCTCTTTCTTTATTCTATGAAGACTAATCAACCATTCTTTGTTATTTACCTGCTATACTGTGATCTTTCATCTGAGTGAGTTTCCTTCTGAACTGATTCTTTGAAGCTGACCTGCATTTCATCACATCTGTAAACACGACTATCATGCATTCTGTCACATCTGATATCTCTTCTGTAAATTCATCTAGTTACCATATACAAGTGATTTTTACTGCTACAAGTGGGTTGCCATCAAGTACGACACATACATCATAATGCCAACAAAATATTGTTGGTATCCTCCAGAATAACACTAATTTCAGAAGCTGGGTTTAGATTTTACCACAAATGCAAGAACCAAAATGAGAAGCTTATTTTAAAGTTTTTATAACATGATATATTATAAAAGAATTTTAAGAAGCACATAATACAAAAAAAAATTGTATCTAGTATCATTCTAGATAGAGAAAAGTACTCATTAGGCTATCTATGACTTGAGTAAGAATTGCTACCCACCTACTTTCAAAATCATCATGGACATTTAAATATTAAAAAAGGAATTGATTAGGCTACCTATGACTAAATAAGAGTTATTCCCCACCTTTCCAAACTATCATGTACATTTAACCTATCATATTTTATCAACATCCTTTCTATGATAAAACACGTTACAACTTTCCATTATATTTATGCATTATATGAGTTAATGTACTTGTAAGGTGCATAAACTCCAAAATAATTGTCCAAATACCAATGTTTCCACTAAATTAATTGTTTAAGTAAGAGACACATTCTATTGTAGGAAGCATGCACCAATCAAACACTGCTCTACTCATAGTTTACAAACCCAACCAATTTCATACACAAACACATTCAAGACTAATCCACAATAACAAACAATGCTCAAAACAATATTCTTCATCAAACATTTACCAATGCATAAACAATGAGGAGACAAGAGACACATACAATATGTGATCAACCAAGGCCAAAACCTCTCCAACATGAGAGGAAAACCGAAATGAGATCTTCTTCTTATATAGACTTCAATTGATGAATACCAAGACCATGGCCTAGACCCTCGACTCAATGACCTCTTCAAGACCAAGTCACAAGCCTCCTTGATTCAACTTCCTTATTTTTCCTTGAGTCAACGATGATTAGGCTTCTTCCTTCAATAACTCAACTATCCTTCAAATTCCAGTTCCATTGATCAGATCTGTTGTTCTTGTTCCTCTTGCATAAACCCTAGAATGTGTGGTTGACCAACCTTTTGAAACTTGATCTTCTTTGGTTGGATGGTATGAACTCTTATTATAATTTGGAGTGTAACCTTGCTTATCTTCTCCCTTGATTCGACTTCTTGGACAACAACAAGATCTTCGACCTTTTCTGTAGTAGATAGTTCTTCCTTCCTTCGCATGTGTGGATCTATTAGCCCTAAAACAGACCCATAAACAGCACCAAAATATTCTCTCTTTGTTTCCTTCTCTTGGTTGGTTATCCTCACACTTCTTATTAGAGACTTACTTAACCAAATTTGCTTGTTCACAAATGCAGGATGAGATGCCCTATATATAGTGTTTTGTCCATCAAAAACACGTGCTAGGAAGTGTTAAGGAGTGCTAGGGGAACACAAGGGAGCCATAGGTGAAATAATGCATGCAAATGAACGATTAAGATTTTGTGACAGGAATGTTAGTGAGTTCTAGGTGTGCTAAGGAGGGAGCGATAAGGTATGCTAGGCATGTTAAGGTATATTAGAAGCCAGGGACACATGCCAAGATGTGTCAGGTGCTAGGGTGTGCCAATGCATGCCACATAGTGTTATGGAGTGGTAGGGAAACATAAGGCAGCACTAGTTTCAAATGCATGGAAAAGAATGACTAAGAGTGTGTGACAAGGAGTGTCAGCAAGTTCTAGGTGTGCTAAGGAGGGGACGACAAGGTATGTTAGGTGGTGCCAAGAAATGCTAGAGTGTTAGGGCGACATGCCAGGGTATGCCAATGCATATCAGGGTGTGCCAATGTGTGTTAGGGTGTGCCAATGCATGTCAGGGAGTGTTAGGGAGTGTGACATAAATACAAAGGAAAACTAGTTCAAAATGCATGGAAATGAATGAATAAGAGTGTATGATAGGGAGTGTCAGTGAATTCCAAGTGTCCTTAGGAGGGAGTGACAAAGTTATATGCTAGGTAGTTCCAAGGCATGCAAAAGTGCCATGACATGTCAAGGAGTCGTACGGTATGATAGGGAGTGCTAAAGCATTCCATGGCATGCAGGGAATGCCAACATGTGCCACATAGTGCCAAGAGATTGTTAGACATGCCAGGTGCTATGGCATGTCAAGATGTAAACTATGTTTCTTAGTTGTTTTATGGCCATGGTTAGATGTGAGCCTTGACTTGGTAACTTCTTAAGTGAGATGAGCTAATATTGGGCATGAGTAGCCTAAGATGAGTTATAGGCCATTCTTAGGTGAACAAGGGATAGTATAGTTGTAGTAACTGTAACTTGGTCAAGATGTTGTAGTCGAGGTAGGACTTGGTTGGTTCCCAAGTCTTAAAACCAATAAGGGTAGTTATGAGGGCATGATAGCTAAGGAGTGCCAGGGCATGCCAAGGAATGAAAAGGTGTGATAACACATGCCATACAATGTCAATGCATGTCGAGGAGTGTTAGGGAGTGTGAGGGCATCACAAGGGAGAACTAGGTCAAAGTGCATGGAAACAAATGAATAAGAGTGTCTTCTAGGTGTCCCAAGGATGAAATGTATTAGGATAATTTAAGAATAGGACTTGCAATAGGTAAGCCTACGATTATGATAAGGGGATGGAAAAAGAAATTTTAGACAAAGGGAGACTTTTGTCTAGGGACAACACTATTTTTTCAAAGACTTGGTTGGGTTCCAAAGTCACAGCAAAAGTAAGGCTATCTATGAGGGCATGACAACTAGGGAGTTCCAAGGTGTGCAAGGAATGTCAAGAAGTGATAACACATGCTAGAAAGTTCCAAAGCATGTTAGTCATTCCAGGACATGCCAAGTTCTAAGGCATGCCAAGAGGTGTCAGGTGCTAAGGTATGGCGCCAACGCATGCTAGGGAGTGCCAGGGAAACACAAGGGAGGACTAGTTTCAATTTCATGTAAATGAATGAATAAGAGTGTGTGATAGGGAGTGTTAGCAAGTTCTGGGTGTACTAAGGAGGCATTGACTAGGTATGTTAGGCAGTGTCAGGGAAACACAAGGAAGGACTAGTTTCAATTACATGGAAATTAATGAACAATAATGTATGATAGGGAGTGTTAGAAAGTTCTAGGTGTGCTAAGGAGGCATATCTAGACAAATTTTGGGAGGTTTGGAGAAAATTTTGTGCTTTGGTGCAGACTTGCAATTTTTTGGAAATTTTTTGTCTAACAGCACAGCAAGCTCATGCTTTACTTCTTACTCAGGGCTCCAAATGATGTAAAATCAGCATTTTTGGAAAGATTATGACCCCATCTCAAACCTCATTTCCCAACTTTCCTGGACTAGGGCTCAGGTTTTGATAATTTTTCAAAAAAGAGGCCAAGAATCACGTTTTTGCCCCTCTCTTTCCATTTCGTTGCACACCTGGAGACACCTTGGGAGAATGGCCATATCTCAGCCAAACATTGGTCATTTCGAGTGAAATAATACTCTAAAGACATCTACACTCTCCAATATTTCCAGAAAAGGCTTCCGATTTGGATTTGGACTTCATAAGGGCACTCAAAAATGGCCTCCAACAGCTTGTTGTACGCCTGGAAATTTCTAGATTTTTGTAAAAGTTTCACTGTGTAATATTTTGTAATTCCTAGTTTAACTTTGGTAAAAGTCAAAAGGGTGAAGTAGATGAAAGTGAGGGGTAAAAGTAAATGTAAATAATGGGTGTTTAGTATTTATAAGATGTTTTGATGTAAATTTGACCTCATTTATGAGAGAGGTTGGAGTCAAAGTTAATTGTAGAAGTCGTTTTTAACTTCCCTAGACATTAGGGTATGGTTAGAACACCTCATGGAACAGTTCCTAGAGTCATTGCTTCAACCCATTAGAGTGGGGAGATGTTGTTTTGGTATTTATGTATCATTTTCTCATTGATATAACAGGTTAGATTTCAGAGGAGAGAACTATTATAGCTTGTACTTGGACATTTCTGGAAATCAAAGGACACAATTTGCAACTATAATCTAGGAATTCATGTGCAGTAAGTTTGTGATGTTATTTTTTCTCTGTTATAGCTTTATATGAAATATATTAATCTTATCTTTCCATTCATCAATTATTCAATGGTTTTCCTTACATTTTATAAACAAAATTCCTTACATAAAGCTTTGCTTTGATGGAAAAATCATTATGTGTTACTTTATTTCTTACTTAATGAATTCATGTTTCATGCTCATTAATAGCTTTCGCTTCTTCTAAACACTACACTACATAGAAAAACCCTAAGATCCATCATAAAATTAATTCTACCTTTCTCCTTTTTGTATTTTTTGTGGTAACCCTTTGATCCTCTGACCTAGCTACCTGGTTTTTCTTCCTTATCCAGCAACAAAACTCTAAATTTTCCAAAACCCACTTGAACCTAGCTATCTAGCCTAAAATCCTTTACATTACAGTCATCTCTTTGTTGTGATTTCATAGAGAGAGCCCTCTCTGGTTTGGTAGGACTAGCTACCAAACTAAAAGCTTGGTCTATGATTACCTCCGTCGATCTCCTCATCAACCTCGGACATTGTGGAGGATAACATAGGGCATGAAAACTAGGGAGTGCCAAGGTGTTATAGTGAATGTAATGTTCCCAAGTCATGGAAAAATGTAATGCTAGTTGTAAGGTTATGACTGCCAATGTGTGTTAGGGAATGCTAGGTCATGCTAACATGTGCGAGATAGTATGGAGACATGTCAAACAAGATAAGACGTGCCAAGTGAGAAGGCATGCCAAGATGTACAAGGGTGTGAAAATGCATGCCAGGGACTGTCAAGGGAACAAAAGAAGGAACAAGTTAAACTACAAGTAAATGAGCACATAATATGGTTAATAAGTCATCAATTTACCTTTTCCATGAGGGTCATGCTAGGAAGACCAACACTAGGTGCCAATAGGTGCCAAGTGCCAAGTGTCAATGCATTCTAAGTGCCAAATCTTCCTCTGTTTCTTCTCATCTAGTTTCCAATAATTGATCTCAAATAAATTTAATAGTAAACCATGCCAAATCATACGAAGTCATCTCAACGCATGCCAAACATGCTAATACTTGCCAAGTTCCAAGTGCCAATGTGCATCAGGGAGTGTGATGCATGCTATGAAGTGGAAGAGCATATCAAAGAGTGCTAAGGTGTGCTAGAGAGTGCCAATGCATGCTAAGGAGTGTTAGGGAGTACTAGTACAACACAAGGGAGCACTAGGTCAAAATGCATGGAAGTGAATGAATATAAGGGTGCATCGGGGAGTGTTAATGAGTGCTCGCTGTCATGCCAAGGAGGGAGTGACAAGGTATGCTAAGCACGGGTAAGGCATGCCAAGTAATATCAGACAATGTCAAGAAGTGCTAGAGTGTGCTAGGTATTTTTGGGGTGTGCTAGTATGTGCCAAATAGTGCCAAGGCATTCCAGGTGCTACGACATGCTAGGATGTGCATGGTGCCATAGTATGACAATATGCATCAAGGAGTTTCAAGGCAACAAAAGGAATAAACAAGCTAAAATGCAAGGAAATGAACACATAAGAGGGTTAATAAGTCGAGACTTTATCTTTTTCAAAAGGGGCATGCTAGGCACACTTATAATATGTTCCAATACATGCCAAGTGCCAATGTGTGCCAAGTTCTAATGTTTTTAAATGCAATATTTTGCCAAGGTGTTCCAGGGCATGCCAACACATGATAGGGGAGTGTTATGCTATGCTAGGGCATGCCAACATGTGCTTGGGCACCCTGCTCATGGAAAGATGTTCTAGGTACAAATATGTTCCAAGACATGTGAGGTGCCAAGGAATGTTAGTGTCTTGTTCCAAAGCATGTTAAGGTGTGCTATGAGTGTTGAAGAGTGCTAGGTCTCTCTCATTAATAGAATTGATAGAGCTTGATTATGTATTAAATAATATAGTTCCTACACACACTAGTGGAACTTTATTTAAAGGAATTTTGCTAGATAATAAACCTAATAGAGATTAATCATTTGTTGACTCGTACGAAAACTATATTCTTATTACTTGAGGGAAATGATACACACTAATTAATTCTTAACAAATTGATTGACTATTATAACCACTATGACCTTGGACACATAATAAAAAAGACTCCACAACAATGGTCTTAAATTGTTATCTTTTGACAAAAAATATAGTAACAAGTAAATAGCTTCCTCAAAAACTCATTGGAATGATCAATGATGATGAACATTTTTTTACCGTCACCAAAAGTAACCAAAAAAATCATTGGTGAGGTTCAATAAAATATCGTCACTAGAAGTGTCACCAAAAAGAGAATTAGTGATGGGGCTTTAACGACCCTCACCAAAAGTGTCGCCAAAGAGAAAATTAGTGATGGGCCTTTAACAACCCTCACCAAAAGTGTCATTAAAAATGGATTTGGTGACAAACCTTAAAGGACCATCACTATATACACTTACAACAAAGATTTTTTAAAGACCGTCACCATATGCCACATTGGTGGTCTGTCACAGCCATGAAGCGTCATAAAAAAACTCATTGGAATGATCAATGATGACGAACATTTATTGACCGTCACCAAAAGTAACCAAAAAGATCATTGGTGATGGTCAATAAAATATCATCATTAGAAGTGTCACCAAAGAGAGAATTAGTGATGGGCATTTAACGACCCTCACCAAAAGTGTTACCAAAGAGAGAATTAGTGACAAGCCTTTAACGACCCTCACCAAAAGTGTCATTGAAAATGGCTTTGGTGACAAACCTTAAAGGACCATCACTATATACACTTACAACAACGCTTTTTTAAAAACCATCACCATATGTCACATTGGTGACGGACCTTAAAGGTCCATCACAGGCATGACCCTCACCAATGACCTTTTTTCTTGTAGTGATGCCACTTGGCTTGGTGTATTTGTACTTTGAATTCTACAAAAATGTTGATATTTTGTGAGTATATCAATGACCATAAAACTAGCATCCTTACCATCATATTTTTCTAACCCTGTAATGAAGTTTGTTGATATATCTTACCATATTTGATTAGGTATGTGTAATGACTAAAGTAACCCTAGAGATTTTATTGCCCCTCCTTTAGTTCTTCATAAAATATAACATTCTCTTACAAATGTTTGAATGTCTTTCTTCATTCCTTCCCAGAAAAATATTTTTTGATCCTTGGTATGTTTTAATAAACCCTGCATGCCCTATCATCGAAGAGTCATGAGACTCACTTAATATTTGTTTCTTAAAATTTTATTGTATGCATAAAAATAGCATAGCTTTATACCAAAGTATATCTTCCTTCCTCTCCTATTGTTCCATATATTTCACCCTTTTCTTTATACATTGCATTTTTTGTTTAGTATTGTTGTCATTTTCCCATTCATTGTGAGCTTATTCTAGCTACACAGGAATAGTAGACATAGTAGAATATGGACTTGAAGCTTATTCTACTCTAGAAAAAGCAGATACTACTACATTACACTTCATATTTTTGTATATTGTTTCAAAATAAAACCCTTTAATTTTTGCTACCCATTTTTGTTGTTCTTTTGATGAAAATATCTGCTCCAAAAATCGCTTTAGGCTATCATGGTTTTTCTTGAATTTAAAGTGCTTCCCAATGAGATATTGTAGCCATTTCTATTGCATGTAAAATTGCTTCCATTCCTTTTTCATATGTACATTTTACGACATATTTTCCCTTGCATTGTTTGCTTTCAAAGGTCAATGGTCTCCCTTCTTGTGTTGATACTACTCCAAATCCTTTTTCTTAATGCATCATATTCTACATTAAATGCTTTACCAAAATCAAGTGTTTCCAATACTAGTGTAAAAGGCAAAAATCCTTTAAGAGAGAGAATGCTAAAGTAGCATCATCATTCCATATAAATAAAATTTTCTTCAAGAGAAAAGTGTGTGAATACACAATGAATGCATAATTATTAACATTTTTTTTAATAATATCCAGATTCCCAAAAATCCACTAAGACTTTTGATGTTCTTAGGAATAGGCCATTTTGTAATAGGTTGGATATTCAGAGGTTCCACCTTAACTCCTTTGAAATAATATGATATAAATAATCTATTTCTTATTTCCCAAAATCACATTTGTATCTTCTTACACGTAATTGATTTTTCACAAGAATTCACAAAATTTTATACACATGTTTAATGTGGTCTTCCCATGATTTTCTATAGATATGTATATAGTCAACGAAAACCAACACAAATTTTCTAAGATGGGGCCCCAAAACTTGTTTCATAAGTCTCTAAAAAATAGAAGGAGCATTATTAAAATAGGTTTTGGAATGCTTTCTTTTCCTAATATGATTTGGTTGTATTCTGATTTAAGATAAATATTTGTATAATAAGCCACTCCATGAACTTCATATAAAATATCATCAACATTTGAGATAGGGAGTTATCCTTAATGATGATTTTGTTTATATCTCTATAATCAAGACATGTCCTGTAAGAATTATCTTTTTTTCTCATTGTCGTTATTGGAGATGAGAATAAACACCTTCTAGGTTGAACAATAACTAAATCTAGTATGTCTTGTACCATTTTCTAAATCTCCCTCTTTTGTTGACTAGGGTATCTACAAGGCCTTCTATTAGGAGGGTTACTTATAGATATTAGTCCAATTTTATGTTCATGATATTTGGGTGGAGGTAGACCTTTAAGGATTTCTTGGAAGACCATATAGTTATTTTCGAAGGTGTATTTTAATTCATCTACAATAATTTCATCTTCCTACTTAACTTCGACAGATTAAATTTCAACCACAAATTCTTTGCTACCATTTTTTAGGATATTTTCCATTCTATGAGAGTTGGTGACTTGAGAAGCTTTAAATTTTAATCCTTTTAGTTCATATCAAATTCCTTCCAATTCAAATCTCATGAATAATTCATTATAGTTTGTAGAAATTATAGCTAATGTTTTCAACCATTGCATCCCTAGAACAACATCTACTCCTCCAATGGGAATGGAATACATCAAGATTTCCAAATTTCATTTTCCCATACTTAGTTTAATGCTATGGATTTTTCAAACACAATTTATACTCCCTCCATTAGCAACCAAAACTTGAAAATTTTCATTAGATATACAAAACAATTGACACACTTGGCTAATATTTTATCAATGAAGTTATAGGTACTAGCTAAGTCAACAAGCACTATAACCCTTTCCTTGTTAATGTAACCTACTTTATTTATAGTTTGAGCTATTGAAAACCATTTCAATGTATGGAAAAACATTTTGCACCTATCTAAATCAATGTTGTGCACAATTTCAACCTCTATTTCCTACCCTTGTAACTTGAAAAGGTCTTACTCATTTATTTGTGTAGATGCCTCCATTTTTTTCCCTATTATTTTTCTAGGTGTAAATTATTTGTTTCTTGCCATTTATGCCCTTTGATAATTTGTTATTACAACCAAAGCATAGTTCTTTTTCTCCTTTTTCCTCCATTTCACTGTGTGATATTTGAGTAGGTTGAGGTAGGGCTTCCTTATGAACCTTAAAAAAATCTCTGCTCCTTGCATATGCTCTAATGGTAGACTTTCATGTTGCCTTATTCATGGCTTGAATATGACAATAAAATTACATCTTTCATAATATTTTCAAGATGCTTTAGAAAAAGCTCATATTCAATGTCTTATTTTGAACCATAGATGTAAGCTTCCAACAAACATTCATCAATTATGTTATCCACCCTTGTGGCCAATACTTGAACTTTTGAATCAAAATATTAAATATCACCTAATTTCTTGATTTTTTTTTTTAATTGATCAAAGTAGTCTTGTTCCCATACTTTCCCTTGTTTTACTTCTAGGTATCTTGTAAATAAACCCAAAGTAAAATTATAAGAATGAGACTTCCTTTTTAACTACCCATTGATACTCATTTGCTTCTCATCCAAAAAATTATGAAATTTGATTCACCTAGTTAAATACCCTTTTTACATCAAACTTATTTAATTTAGCCTTAGGTAGGTTCACTCTCTCTGGAAACCATCCAGATGTAACTCCACTATTTCAATTAAATCCCCTGGAAAATTCTTATTATTAGGCAGTTATTCAACATGAATACTACCTTTTCCCATGGGGGTAGCTCAATTGGATATGGCCATATTATGAAGTAATATGTAAAATATGAAATTCAAGGTTCAAATCACCCATGGGTCAAACCAACAAAAAAAACATGAATAATACCTTTATTTTCATGAGTCCCTTCAATCACATTATCAATTTGATGAAGCCTCCCATTTAAGGTTTCTATAATCTTATGTTCCAATTGTTCCTTCCTTAATTCCATGTTTTCCTAATTTTTATCCATATTTCTTTCCATATGTTTCTTTTTTTCATCCATTTTTCTTTCCATCTATTCCTTATTTCATCCATCTTTCTTTCCATCTATTCCTTATTTCATCCATCTCTTTATTATTTTCATGCATCTTATTTTTCATCTTATGTTCTATTTCTATTTGAGAATTGATCAAATCAACCTTTTTCAATGACCTTTCATTGAATTTGTTGATTTGAATTTCCAAGTTGGACAGTTGGTTTTGTATCTCTTAATATTATTCATTAGTCATAGAGGAGATTTTTAGAGGTTTGATTGGTGAAGTCAATTTTGGATCTTTCTTTGGAACCATGGGAAAGAGTTAACATGTCTCGAGGACAAGGGAGGTCTAGTGGTATACCATTTTTATTTACATGTGATATATGACAATAGTAATGGGCCCAAAATCTCAAGGAACTAACAAAGGAGGCCCAATTGTACCCTTATACGTACTACCCAACTAGCTAGGTACTAGAGAGTGGCCTCCCTAAGTGTTGTTCTCGTTGTACTATTGCAACAAGATAGTTGAATAGCTTATCTAGATCTAGTTTCAAGTATATATATGAGACTTTATATATACCAAAAGGCATGTGGACGTGAGATTATGTATACACGTACTATATATTGTGGTACTACTAGAAGGAGTGCCAACAGGGGTCCGGGGGGTTTTCAACAAGGTGAAACCATGTGTAGTTCTCATATGTATTCTTCCCATATCATAGTTTACCGACACAACAGGTTGATGAACAATGAGATGGTAGTCTTTAATTAGAATAATGGTTAACGTTATAACCAATCAGCTACGCGCAAACAGGTTCTTTACGTGTGTTTTCCTTTTAAGGGTCCCGGTTATCCTGACCAATCGAACCTCGGTCCCACCTTGACTTTCCATTTTGGTTGGGCGCTTCAATCCGCGCCATTGATCTCAACTCTTTAGATCCAATGGATATCTCTCGCCCACATATCAACTTGCTTAGACGATCTCTGTTATCAATACTACCCGTCCAATCGAACAGTTGTCGCGCAATGTCGCGCGGATTCTTGCATAGTCGATATCAAATCGAGAGTGCACGAGAAAAGTAGTTTTCCTTGGCCATGTGTAGGCCACTAAGGTTAATCGTGTGGACTTGGAACAATACCATTTACCTCCTTTCGAGCGCGCAAGAAACTGTTTACCACATAGCAAATACAATCCATGTGCTTAATACATAATTTTAATAAAGGCGCTTTAAGGAAAAATTTTAGTGCTTAACCACAATATTAACCTTTAACACTAATTGACCAAGATTTATAAAAAAAGTGTTATAAACAGAGAAAATACCTGATTAGGGTCTAGAATGCCGATACACCAATATGAATGAATTTCTGTACTAGAATTAACACACAATAACACACTTGATCATTTATTCAATAAAATGTAAATTACAGAGTCTTGGCCCTCTCAGCTCGATTACAACAGTTTTCTGACCTTTGTTCAATCTCAGACCCTATCTCTGTCACAAAAACTCTCGCTTACACTCTCTGTTCTCAATCATCTAATCCCCACCATTACATTCTTTTTCTCTTTTATGAATTGAATCCTATCCTAATTGCATTAACAACTCGATCCCCATTTCAATCAATATAACAATTAAATCTCTATTCTTAAGCTCTGTTACACACCTATACTAACAACTTATCTCTTAGTCTAAAAATAATAAAATATTCTAATTATTACAATAATGAAGTAAAGATCATTTTCGAGAGGTCCAACCCTCTCTACTAAAATTGAGTTTGACCACTCAGGTCAATGAAATTCATCTCTTGCTAGCCACAACATGTGAATGTAAAATCACATTGCTGGCTAAGTCTGGATGCTCCTGCATTAGAATCCCAGGGAAGAAAAGAATCATCCCTCAGACTTTCAGGGTTTACTCCATACTTTTGCAACTCTGCTGCTGTCAACCAACAAGCATCCTCCACTGGCTGTCCCTTCAATTTGACTAGATACTAAAAATAAACTTGTCCTCTGGTTCTTTTGGATACTCATTTCTCCAAACAGTTTCCACTTCTTTCTTGACCTTCTTTGGCATTTGTTCTTCCCAGTTTAAAGTTTGAACTTCATCTTCTGTAGGTTCCTTCTGTAGCTCTGTCTCTATCTCTTTGTATGGATACAAATCTGCAACATTGAAAATAGGTTATATTCCAATTCCTTCTGGCAATTCAGTTTCATAAGCATTAGTTGAAAACTTCCTCACAATTCTGCATGGTCTTATTTTTTCATCTTTAGTTTATTATAAGTCCCAACAAGAAATATTTCTTTTCTCAAGTATACCATCACTAGATCTCCCACTTGGAATTCTTTTTCTCTCCTCTTCATATCAACTCTCTGTGCTGAAACTAAGGTTAGCACCTAGTTTCTTCCAAAGAGTTCTCTAGAAATTCCCAACAAAATTTGTATCCCTATCAGACACAATACTTATAGGCAATCCATTTAACCTTACAACTTCTGAAAAAAATAGATTAGTAATATGTGTTGCTTCACTAGTCTTTTTACATGCAATGAAATGTGCGATTTTGGAAATTCTATCTACCACAACATAAATGGAATCATTCCCTCTTTCAGTTCTAGGTAACCCCAAAACAAAATCCATACTAGATGCATCCCATGGTTTGTCTGGTATTGGAAATGGTTGGTACAATCCTGTATTTTGGCTTCTCCCTGTAGCATGCTGACATATCCTGCACTTCTCAACAAATATCTTAGCATCAATTTGCATCTTTGGCCAATAGTAAAAAGCATTTACCCGCGCAAAGGTTTTGTCTTGTCCAAAGTGACCAGATAATCCTCCACTGTGTTTCTCCTTGATTATGTTTTCCCTCATAGAACATTTGGGAATGCACAATTTGTTACCTTTAAACAGTAAACCTCCTTGGATAAGATAATCTAACCACTGACTTTTGTTATGAATTATTGGATTTTGTACAACTGCATAAATATCTTTGAATTATGCATCATCTTTATACATATCAACCATTTCTTCAAATCATACAACACCAACTTTTAATTCTTGCACAATGAAATTTACCCTGCTCAAAGCGTCAACAACTTTGTTCAACTTATCACTTGTTTGTTTTATCACAAAAGTAGAACTCTGTAAAAACTCTACCCAATTAGCATGCTTCTAGTTCAATTTTGGCTGGTTGTTTATGAACTATAATGCATGATTGTCAGAATATAATACAAACTCTTTTGGTAGAAAATAATGTCTCCATTTTTTTAAAGCTTGCACAATAGCATAAAATTATTTATCATAAGAAGAATAATTCTTCTTAGCTTCATTTAGTTTCTCACTAAAGTAAGCTTTTGTCTCTGTTCCTAGCTCTAAACTACTCCAATTGCAACTCCACTAGCATTAGTTTCAACTTGGAAAACTTTCTCAAAATCAGGTAAATCTAAAATTGGTTTCTCTGTAATTTTCTTCTTTAACAACTTAAAATTTTGAAAAATTGCTTGATCTAGTGTTTACTTACCATTTTATCCCATTGTTTGATCTTGGACTTCCATTTTCTTGCTCTGGATGTTTGTAGTTCATCCCCCCAGATAGCTACATGACCCTTCAGTCTGGTAACTGCAAATTTCACCTTCTTTTTGTCATCAACCTCCTCCTCATAGTCGAAATACTTGTCTAATGAACTGATCTAGTCCATCAACTCTTCTACATTGAAATTCCCATCCTACAAAGGTATTTCCATCTTTGGTATTCCACTTGCTTTAGCCAACACCTTGAGAACTTTTGCAGCTTCACTTTCAACCTCTTCTTCTTCCTCAGAAGATTCTTCTATCGCACTGGCATCTCCTTCTTCAGTTTCTCTCCTATGAGCAGTCTCCATTGTCTCCATCCTTGTACGTAGACTCCAGATCTCATCCAGCAGAACTGCATTCGCTATAGGTCTCCCCTGACCTATGCCAACTCCTCTCCTTGGGGGCATGTTTACAGTAGAAAACTTAATCTCTATGCTCTGATACCAAAATGACGCAGGAGGTTGACGAAAAATGAGATGGTAGTCTTTAATTAGACTAATGATTAACTTTATAACCAATCAGCTCTGAGCAAACATGTTCTTTACATGTGTTTTCCTTTTAAGGGTCCTGGTTATCCTGACCAATCGAAACTCGGTCCCACCTTGACTTTCCCTTTTGGTTGAGTGCTTCAATCCATGTCGATGATGTCAACTCTCTGGATCCAACGGACATCTCTCGTCCGTCTATCAACTTGCTTGGACAATCTCCACCGTCAATATTACCCGTCCAATCGAACAGTCATCACACAATCTCGTGGGGATTCTTGCGGTCGATATCAAATCGAAAGCGCATGAGAAAAGTGGTTTTCCTTGGCCACATGTCAGCCACTAAGGTTAATCACGCGGACTTGGAACAATACCATTTACCTCCTTTTGGGCATGCGAGAAACTGTTTATGACTTAACAAATACAACCCACGTGCTTAATACATAATTTTAATAAAGGCACTTTAAGGAAAGGTTTTAATGCTTAACCACAATATTAACCTTTAACACTAATTGAATAAAATTTATAAAGAAAGTGTTATAAACAGAGAAAATACCCGATTAGGGTCTAGAACGCCGATACACCAATACGAATGAATTTCTGTACCAGAATTAACACGCAACACCACACTCGATCATTTATTCAATAAAATGTAAATTACAGAGTCTTGGCCCTCTCGGCTCGATTACAATAGTTTTTTGACCTCTGTTCAATCTCAGACCCTATCTCTATCACACAAACTCTGCTTACACCCTCTATTCTCAATCATCTAATCCCCATCATTACATTCTTTTTCTCTTTTATGAATTTAATTCTATCCTAACTGCATTAACAACTTGATCCCTATTTTAATCAATCTAGCAATTAAATCTCTATTCTTAAACTCTGTTACACACCTATACTAACAACTTATCTCTTAGTCTAAAAATAATACAATATTCTAATTATTACAATAATGAAGTACAGATCATTTTCAAGAGGTCCAACGCTCTCTACTAAAACTGACTTTGACCACTCATGTCAATGAAATTCATCTCTTGCTAGTCACAAAATGTGAACATACAATCACATTGCTGGCTAAGTCCAGATGCTCCTGCAGAATTTACCTATTGAGCAACATACCACTATTTTATTTAAAGATGTTAGAACATGTCTCTAAAAAAGAAATTAAAAATGAGCTTGCTAAACAAGAAAAAGCTCTTAAAGTCACTCAAACTTTCAGAAGATATATCTCATAAATTATAACAAGTTAAAATCTACAAAAAATATCACATGTCATTGAGTATCTCACACTAGGATTTTGAAAATTCTGACATCTAAAACTTGATAATAAAAAAATTTATAATGAAAATTCGAAGTTGGCTCTTTTAAAAATGATTTTAAGATTAGTCAAAAATTGTGTCATCCACACTTTGTATCTCTAATATTATAATGAAAAAAATTATTAAATTTTGACCACCTATATAATGATATTTATCCTTAGTCTCCACAACATATTACAATATGAAACCTCACAAAAAATAATTTATTGTCAAAATAAAATATGACTTGTTTGGGTCTAATTTCAAGATTAATCACAAACCTTAACTTCCATAGGCTATATCCCTGAAATTATAGTTAATTATAACTTGAAATATTGATAACGTGTACTTAAATATTTCAACACATCTCCTCAAAATTTCATTATTTGAAACATCCCAGAAAAATCAGCTATAATGAAAATTCCAAGATGTTTTGATTTCAAAAGGAAAACCCTAGAATCATAGCTCCAAAACCAAATTCTTTTTCTAAAGAAGTAATCTATTTATATCCCATTTGAAGAATATATATGTTTCAATCCTTAAGGGACTCTAAGAAAATAATGCTTGAAGCCATTGGAGGGATATACTCATTATGATATCAACATGTCACATGCAGGAATTAAACCCAGATGGGGAGGATAATGACATTTTTTTGTACCACTCAAGCTACAATTAAAATAGGACCATTTATAGCTCAATTTGAAATGTAAAAGTTGCATATTTAAATCATATTATTATTCGTTATATTTATCATTAGTGTAATTAGTGCCTAATATTGTTGGAATGTTAGTGTTCATGAACATTCATTTACCTCTGCATATGCATGGAATAACAAACCATATTTTCTCCTCTAAAGCATATGGGTGAAAGAACATTTAATTTGTGGACAAAAAATTGAAGATATCTATGCACTAAGTGATAAGAGTTGACTATGCTTCCCTTGCATTAGAGGAATTATTTATGCTTTGGAATATATATAAATGATCATATGGACCAGTCTATTAATGAAATAATAATAATGATCTAATAAAATAATGCATTGAGTTATTCTCACTTATGCATCAATATTATAATAATATCTATTGGCACCACGTCTTCTTGTAAATTATTCATTGTTATTCATTTATATAATTCCCTAGTTCTCCAACATGGTATCAAGTCTATTGGATTGAGTCCCAACATCTTGTTTATTTTTCATTTTGGAGGTTGTCACTTGTCCACATGATCATATCGAGTCGAATATCTCTAGTATATTAAATTGGGTTACAACTTTCATATTAAATTAGGGCTTCATATAGTTATAATGAATTATAAGTTCTAAGAAAGACCTTGTGGTTTGAAATGGCCAAATTATTTAAGGTATGCACAAGATATGTAACATTATTTGAAAGTAGGGTAGTCTTGCAATTTAGAAATTTTGTGGTTCCAAAACCTAAGGATGAACACAAGAAGATATTTATTAATGGAAAGAAGGATGAGGCTATAGGAGTCATGAAGAACTACATATTCGAGGATATTTTCATTCATACAAGAGAAATAGACTATATGAATCAAGTCTAGAATTAGTTAAATACTTTGTTTGACAAATTGTTAAGGACTATCTCATACTTTTCCAAATAATACATGGTTAAATTACAATATTGATGAAGTAGAATATATCTTAGTCTACATAAAAAAACAAGACAAGGAAAATGAGATAAGTTTGGAATGAGGAGCTTGTAGGATTAATTGAGAGATTATAGGAAGTAGCTATCAAGATGGTTGAACCAAATGTCTAAGAATTTGAAAATGTTGTTATGGTCACCTAATGATACATAATGGTACCTCATGTACATTGGAAAGAGATGGGTAAGACACAAGATTAACAAAATGTGATATTCAAAATATAGTCGTTTTTCGATATATATAATTTGAGTATGAATTTTCTGGTTACATTGATATACCTAAAACTTTGGTATAAGAACTCTTGTAACTCACCTTATAATTCTAATATTTTAACCTTTGTACATTGAAAAATTATGAAATTTCTAAAAAAATCTAGTTATACCTCTATTATTTTAATTTTAATAGAATGAATAATCAATTAAAATTACCAAATATCTATTAGAATGCCCCTTAAATCGAAATTATCCACCTAGAGATCCAACTTTGGTGTTTAGACCCTATTAACGCTTCATATTCATATCAGGCATAAAATCATTTGATGTATAATGATTTTTCATTATCTCGACGGATTAGAAAACCATAATAATTTTTATATTGAAGGTTAACTGTCATATCAAGTGTGAAGTTGTACGCACTTCTTTTTTCTTCCACTTAAATGAGGTGGTGTTGCTCTAGAGCTCTGGAGATTGTAGGAGGGCTCAAACTTGCAACCCAATAATCTGTCCTACTACCCATTTTTCATATTAGTCCCTTCTATATAGATTCTATACACCCATATCGCTAATTCTTACAGAGGGCTTTCGCTTCATGATGGCCCTAAAGGCGGGGTGTGGGGGGGATTTTCCTCCTTCCAGAAAGATCTTACAGGCAATGGAATTAAGTCAACATACTTTCATGACTTAAAGGAAAGGACTTCGGGTTCATCACAATTGCCAATGATGGGCGATAAATGGCAAGAAGGTTTGAGAGGTCATTATATACCGAAGGTTGCTACAAACCCTAAATTCATCATACCCTCAAAATGTTTACATGATCACCAAAAGTGGATGAGACATCATGCTTTCATATGTAAGTTTATTGGAATTTGGCCAATCAAGAGGGAGCTTGAACGATGGATTTAAAAACATTAGAAGACCAAAGGGGAGGTAGACTTGAGAATAGGCCCAAAAGGTTTTTTCATAGTCATATTCTCTAATTTAGAGGACAAATAATATATCTTTGAAGGGGGACCATAATTTTATAATAATGTTAGGCTATATATTTTTCACTGGGAAGCATGCTTTAACCTGGACAAGGAGGAATTCTCTATTTGCCCAGTATGGGTAAGGTTATATTCCCTTCCCATATATTTTTGGATACCTGAAATATTGGAAGGCATCGGGTAAGCACTTGTGAAATTTGTCAAAGTTTTAGAGGTGATGCAGTGACGTAGAAATATGTCATTTGTGTGCTTATGTGTCTATATGAACATTTCCCAACCATTTCCAAAATCCATAGAGTTGAATTACCAAGGTGAAATATGGACTCAAAAATTGGACAATGAAAATGTTCAATTACGAAGTCAGTTATATCATCAATATGGTCATCTCATTAGGGAGTGCCCCCAGTGAGGAAAGGAACAGGAAGCAGGCATTCTTCCAGGAAACAACAATTTTATAAGGGTCTCTACAAGGAGATGTAAACAAAAGAATTGGAATCCTCAAAATGATATATCATTGGAAGATAAGAACTCATTATCTATCCTTGAAGCAATGTAAGAAGATGAAAATAAGATAGAGGATATCAACATGAAAGATAATTTGGGCAAGGCTTAAGCAGAAAAACAAGCCTAGAAACATAAACTGGAGGAATATAATCCTTTTTTCATCTTACCGAGTTTCAATGAAGTTGTCCCCTTACTTACTTAAGAGCATCAGGCTCTCTCTAAAGAAGAAATGCATCTGGTTTGTAATTCCCTCCTCCCTCATTTACCTAAGCTAAACAGCCAACCAGGGTAAACATATGACGAGAGGCTACTATGATTTGATTCAACCTCCTAGGTCACCTTAAGGAAGTGGAACTGACAAAATACAACCAAATGGAAATGCATTTAGTTTCTAATTCCCTCCTCCCACCCTTCCAAGTGACCAATCCCTGAGGAAACTCAAGAGTTCAAGGGCCCCAGTCACTCCCTTGTGAAGCCCTCTAAGTGACTGAGGGTACCAGTTGCTCCCACGAGCCTACCTGAGTTGCCTTTTTATGCCAATTCTACGCCATTGACTGCAATATTTAAGGATAAATTTCAGGGCTAAGACCCATTCACTGCCCATAACTTCATGGAATTTACAGAAATGAAACGAAACATAGAGATAATGATGCCAATGCAAATTCTTGAACAAAGACTTAACTGGACCCCTACTAGCCATGACAAACATTTCGTTAAACATGTCACAAATATGCATTCTATAGGTCATAATAATGGATTTGAGCATAAGAGTTTTATACTTATATGAGAATCGCTAGGAAGCATTGATACCTTATCACATTAGCTACATCATCATCTATTAGGTCATAGATTCATTGCTCAATCATTTACAAATCAAAACATCATGAGAACCATACATTTTCATTTTCATAAATCATATTCATAACCAACATATAAACAATATAAATGATGAGGATACCACAACCATAAATTCCACATATAATCTAGTACTTTTACACTAAAAATACCAAGGAAAGGAACTTTATTAATGAACACAAAAGCCAACTCAATATGGGACTAACACGTTCCACCCAACCATAGATTAGTTGAGCCAAATCTCTCTTCAACTAGTCACCCCCATGCCATATTCCAAGCATGAATGTGGGAATCAAACCAAAATAACCAACTAGGGCTTCTTAAGGCTAAACCACCTCACCCTCATCAATAAAATCATGATTTACCACAATCCTCACCAGATCACTAGGCCATACACAAGCATGGATGCCACCAGATTTCTATGCCTACCCCGTGAGAAATTTTCTGGTCTCCTAGTCTCTACGCTTTACCGCAATCCACAGTACAATCCAGGGATCACTACGCCATGTTTCCTTTCATTCATAGATCCACCTCACTTAGCTTTGAATCCATCCAACAATCTAGATCAACTAAAACATGAGAACCCCATCACACCATGCCTATCCGGAAATGGCAAGGCAAGGCTAAAGTACACTATCACACCTGGAAAAACCCATGCACATGACAACAAGGCAACCAAGAACACATATGCATAACCATGCATTCCAAATCTAGCAAGGAAATCACACATGCAAATCGATACTTGCAAGTAAACCCACTACAGTTGCTTGATCCTACTCAGTGTTGCTTGATATTTTTCTTCCTCTTTTCCTTCTTTTCCTTTCTTGATCGAATGTTGAAGTGCTCCAAGTGTTATATGGAATTTGCATCTATGAATAAACACATTTTCCCTAGGTGGGTAACTACACCTAGAACAACAAAAAGAAAGTAGTTTAACCTTTTCCTATAGTAGATAGATGAGATGAAGGAACTTACTTGTAGTTTTTCGCTTCCTTGATCTCTTTTGAATCGCTCCTGTTGCTCCCCCTTGAACTAAATTCACTCAAAAGGTACCTGTATCAAGAGAAACAAAAACAAGAAAAGATCAAAGTATACATGATCTATCTGCTATAAAACAATGGAATGGAAGACATTGAAACACGTAATCATCATATATATGAACAATAATATGAGAAAAGGAATAAAATCTTTATTAGTGTAGAAGGAAGAGTATCACCCAATATAGTTCGATCCTGTGCCACTCCTCCAACTTCAATCCAACCCTCTCCACATCAAAAGCACACCATTCCAGTAGCATAACATTGCTTGACATGAACTCAATTCTCAAACCAACATAATTTCCTTACAAACTTCAGATTCTAGCCCCCCTTGATCACTATGATGAGTGCTCAATTTATAGGAAATGGAGGTGGTTTTGTCATAAATGAGGGTATTGAATGGCCTTCCAAACTTGGATTTAGTTTCCATGGAGCAAGGGATGAGAGGATAAGAGGTTAATTGATCCATAGCATATCCAAATTTGAGCTCATTGGATGAGATAAGAGATGGGATCCTTCTAGAATGATCTAGAATCAACGAATATTTCCAGAATCCAATGTGAATTTCGCTCAATCTCGCCCAGCGCAGGTCAAAGAGGGTCTAAGTGCATTGCAGTGTAGGTCTGAATGGGCCTGCTTGCTCTTCAGACCTAAGTGCCTAAGTGGATAGTGAATGGGCCTGCTTGCCTTCCCATCTGATCCAGCAACCAACCATTAAAATCAATCAAATTCCTCTGAGCAAGCATACCTAGCCTAAAATTAGTTTTTATATCAGTCATCTCAAGCCTTCCTTGATATATTTTATTTGATATTGACAAGGAGAGAGCCCTCTCCCGACCTGGTAGGGCTAGCTACCAGGTTAAGTGTGGTTTGATGTTACCCTAGACCTACCTTTCTCAGCCTGAGGTAGATTTATGCCCTAACACTACACTGTCCCTCAGGAAATCTAGTCACCCCCTTTCGTGTAGTCACTCACCTTGCAAGTTCCCCGACATCCCCTATCCTAGGCGATCCATCCCTTGGCAAGATTCCTCGCACCAGAATGTCAACAACCAAGGCATACACATGCCTCAAAACCGTCATACTAGTCATAGAATGCTCATGGAAATCAATGGACACTATTGTGAAAGAGTTTCCTATAATGCCCTAACTCCTGAAGTGCTTTACCAACATATTGTTTTCTTTTCAAATTCCTTTTGCTAATATTTCTAATTCTTGCAGTCAGTTTCAACCACACAAACTGGGCATTTCCATGCTTTCCTATACCAAGCACATAGTTTCCAATGGACTCAAAATCAATTGAAATAAATTCACACCATACCTCATCAATAGTTTTTAAATAAGGTACACCTACAATTTTTTTTACTTCCTGTCGCAACAAGTCAAACTAGCCATTTGATTAGATCATCATGCATAAACATATCACATCTAATTATCTCAAAACGAAACCATCATAATAAAAATCATGGATCACATGTAACCATCATAAACTAGAATCATATATGACATTCAAATTTAAAACTGAAATAAAATACTCATACTTATCCTTCAATCGGTCCTTTTCTTCTACCTTTATCCTTTGTCCTTTCCGTATGCACATTGGATCGGTTGCCACATCCAACAACACCTAATGCCTTTTCTTTTCCTTAATCACATACACACACACAATGTACATCAAAACACATACACATACTCTCAGTGTAAAACACAACACATAACCTATACCCAATGTAAAATACCACATAATACATGTACCTACACCTGGTGTGCAACACAAGGCATGTACTACACAGAGTAAAACACAATGAATACACATGTCATGATACCATGACTACACAATACCCATACATAGCTTGTAACACAACATGTATGACATGCACAAAATACCACATGTACACTAGTACCATATGTACAACATGTACATAGTACGACCTATACACAACACCACATGCACAACATGTGCACAACATCACATGTACACAATACCATATGTACACAACACCACATGCATTACATCTACATGACACCACATGTATACAACACCACATAGACGACATCTACACAACACCACCTGCACACAACACCACATGCACACACACCACATGTAAAATCATGCACACAACATCATATGTACATAGCACTACATGTACATCATATATACAACACCATATGTACATAGCACTACATATACAACATGTACATAGCACCCTATGTCCACATCACCGCATATCCAACATATGCACAACACCATATGCACACAACATTGCATGTCCATCATGTGCACTCTACAATATGTACACAACACTGCATATCTGACATGTACATAACACCATCTATACCCAACACTGCATATACAATATACACACAACACCATATATACAATAGGCACTCAACACCATAGCTACAATCACTGAATATACAATATGCACAACATATACACAACAGTAGCACTGCACATCTAAAACTACATTGTCTCTACCAAGAAACCTTGTTTCTAGTGTCTCTCCACCATCCATGCTTATCCTAGCATGTCATGGATCACATTGTTTTCATTCTGTCGATGTATCTCTCAGCATTGATTGTCCATAACATAAACATAGGTATAGTATAAACACATAATACCAACTCATATCCACATGATACTAACCTCATAAATCTGTCCACGCTACTCTTCCCACTTGATTCCCCATAAGACTAGGAACCTCTTTCATGCCCTTCTCCTACATAAGAAATCATTCCTCCACACAATGATCCGTGATGAACCTTTCAGATAGTGACACAAACACATATATACATACATATATATAAACATTAGCATAAAACAATCATGATTTTAGATGAACATGTCAAACAATGGCATACATACATGTATATATACATGTGAACACTAGCACAAAACAGTCCTAACAATCCTATTAGTCAACAACATACATACATACATATGTGCATATATAAACATCAACATAATCATAGTCACAACACAATTACCATATATTGTAAGGTTTAGGTTAAGAGAACTCCCTTTATGCCTGCATAGCGTGCACAACATTGAGAAAAATAGTTCTCAACATAGCCAAGGCATCTGATGCCACAAGCCTATTCACCTTACCTTACTTGATTACCTTTCTCATGACTGCTTTGCCATCATCCATTTATCCCAATGGACCTAACCAACTTAAGCGACTATCATATTCTTGCCTTTGACTTCCCTTGACTCATGCACCGAGCTTAATTTGAGTCTTTCATTACCTATCAAGTTTCATTCACCTCTTCCCTAAATCCATTAAATTTTCTCTTTCCCAACCAATTTCCAAGACTCGCGAAACATGAAAGGAAACAAGAAAAAAAGAAGAAAACCATGAAAAACCAAGAGAAATATGACACCATAAACAAAGTGGTATGGCCATACACTAGACATAAACAAATCCGCAATCAAGTGAAACAAATCACAAAAGACCAAAAGCACAAAACTAACAACAAACACCATGACTCAACCCCATGGCTTCCAATACTTCCAAAGGAAAACTCAACCTAAGCCTTCTCCAAGACTTCATGGTAGTCTCTTTTCCATGCAATTCCCTATATCATATTGCCAGAAATACATAATTGTCAGTGTCTAAACAAAAATAACTATATACCATTTATCTTACCTTATTGTGCCAAGCAC
>APFE031434170.1:9828-42589 GCA_000404065.3 Pinus taeda
CTCAAAGTTCTCTGGTTCCTCTACCAAGGGTGAATGAGGAGGAATTTCTCCTTCTTCTTCAGGTGATTCTATTTCTTCAATTACAATCTGTCTCCCTGTGGAAGAAAGGAAAGAATATCATTTGGATTCAATAGATGGTAAGGGAGAGTCAACTACTACCTCTTGGATTCCAGGAATCCTAGAGCTAGGAGTATGAGTTGGAGATGATGAAGGTGTCTCTTGCCTATTTCTTGAAGTGGATGGAGTTGTGAAAATCTAACTTCTAGCTCCAGCTAAAAACCTTCCCCTAGAATCTCTTGCTCTATGCATATCATTTTTATTTTTTCTTCAAGTCAAGGCAATAATTCTTTTTCTGATCTTCTAGATCACTCTAGGTGCAAGAAGAGAGCATATTCAAGGAACTATTAAACCAATAACTTTCTCTTTTCTGATCCTCTAGATCACTTTAGGTGCAAGAGGAGAGCATACTTTGAGAGGTTATTAATTTTCCTTTCTTGAAATTTTCTTGTTTTTATCTTTCTTTTTTAGAATTGGCTACCCAATTTTCACTTCCCCGACAACGGTGCCAAAATGTTTGGTCAATTTAGTGTTGTCTAAATTGCTATCATAAATTGTCAACCCGGGGCTCGTAAGCTGATGAAGTGAAGTGTACAATATATACTTAAGCAGCCTTTCCTAGTTCTTTTTGTCGTTTCTAACTTATCTTCCTAATGTGATGTGATGAAGTTATAAACAAGTGAGTGAATGTGTGTGTATGTGGCGATTTCTAAATGCTTCTTGAATTTTAAAGAGAAAACTTGGAACAATAACTTGGAATGGAATTAAAGCTTCGAATGAAAGTAAAGCATCAAACAAAAAGACCAATGGCACTAGTCCAATACCTTTACTGCTGATAAGAATAAAAATGACATCTACATTAACTCAGCTGAAAGCAAGAACACTACTCTAACTCCTCTATTGAATCTAAAGAAATGCAAAAATTAAGTGACAAATCACACTACTTAATTCTTCCTTAACATTCTGCCTTTAGCTAAATTGATCATGTGAAAAAGAGTTAGGAGTGAATTAGCAATATGAGTCTAAAACTAAATAAACCAAGCTGTGATTAAATGATGTTTTGGTCCCATAAAAGTTAGTGAATCATGATAAAAAGAACCATCAAGAGATTAGCAACTTGACAAAACTTGATAAAGTAAACTAGGAAAGGAAACTAACTAAGCAAGGAAACTAATGAAAATCAAAACGAAAGTCAGTAGTTTAGATAAGGAAACTTCAGATGCCACTAGTGTTAGAAATAAGGAAAAGCACAATGTCTCGAGCTCCTAACAAAGCTGTAAAAACACACACTGATCAGTCATGAAAAGTACAGAAACGTAAAGCAGCATGATTCAAACTGTACATTAATATACATGGTAAATTAGAGAAAAAGGAATGTAGGAAAGCAAATTTAAAAGCTACTATACAATGGTTGTAGCAGACAGGGGCCCTCCATCCACTTCAACCAATTAAAAAGATCAGCTACGCAAGTAAGAACATAACTGTCTTCTTGGTATTAAATCAGCACATAACAAAATACAGTGGAGAGCGTAAACACTATGTAAAAGAGTCTTGAAACAGAGTTTACAACAACAAAAGACTAACTTCCAAAAGCTAACTAATCAGTGTGTAGAAACACTTTATTTATAGCAGGAACACAAATTGTTCTGTGCGTAAACTAAGCTAACTAAAAGCTATGCAAAAGACACGTTCAGTAGCACCATGCAAGGATTTAGGAAACAGCCATCATGGTTGATAAATCCGCTGTTGGATTCTTGTCCCCTGTAGTCTTCATGGCTAAAGAAGAGGCCAGCTATGACTTTCGTGCTCCACCTGAACACGCAGAGCCATGCCATCGTTTGCAACCTTGCCGTTTGACCAGAGTTACCTCCACGTTGACCAGGGGTGTAGACGGCCAGTTTGGCTGAGCTGACAGCACACGCACCATGTACACAGTCATACAAACTTGCCCATGTGGCTCTTTCCTCTCGAGGACACCTGGATCATAGCAAATAAGAAAATGGCTACAGAATCTGGGATTGGCTGCGGAATCAGAGAACGGCTGCAGAAACCCTGTATTAGCTGCGGAATTGCAGCACTTGAACCAAAAATCTAAACCAACAGTCAATCATTAGCACAATTAGCAAATCATGTTAAAAAGTCCTATAATGCAATGAATTGAACAAGTTGATGAAGGAAATGATGACAAAAGAAGGAAACGTGTAGGAAAAGGCTGTTGGGAGGATGGGTAAATGAGTGCAGGTTTGAGGCTCAATAGGTCTCAGGACCTTTTAGTAGGTTCCTTTGTAGGGTGGCCCGAGAAGTAGTTGCTTATCGTGATCATCATCAGGGATAGGTTGATCGCCTTCATAGACTCATACGAAATTTTATATCTTTTTGTACTATCATTTTTGCCGATCACAAGGTGTTTTTCAACCTATGATCAAAGACAATGTATATTTGACACACTTCTATGCTATGATATATCACTATTACTGGCTATCTTATATAACATGTTTATGGAATGTTTTTAAATTTACTGTCTTGATTATTGCAAATGTCTATTTAACATTCGAGAAGAAACTGCATCTGCTAATGTATTTAAATATCTTGGAATATGTTAATATTCAATGTAGTCAAATTCACGTTCCAAGAGACGAACTCTCAAAAATAATCTTAATAACACTGGATTTCTAATGGCATAAACCCTGTTAAGCTGTAATACAATGAGTTCAGAATCTAACCTAACAATCAAACTCCAAATCCCAAATGAGATGGATTCAGATAATAACTCAATCACTGCACTATGCTCTGCAATGTTATTTGTTGTTTGACTCAGGCTTACCCCATGCATAGATACTAACTCATCAGAGCATGAATAGATAACCCAAGCTGCAGAAGAAATGTTTTGTGTACTATGACAAGCACCATCATCAAAACCAATGTATGTTTGGAGAGACGTAGACATCTGCAATATCAACAGTAAAATCAAGATAAGAAGGAATAATGATAAAAACACTCTCTAAACTAGGCACACTTTCTAATCTAAAACACACCAACTAGAAAGAAACTATTCTATCAAAAATCTCCACACCAAATTTTAAGCATAATATCTTTTCAGGTAAAGCCCATTTCTGGGTTTACCTAAAGAGATACCATCAAAATCTACCAATTCATAGGCCCCTTTTGCCAGATTTCGCTTGACAACATAAGGACCATGCCAAATAGTTACAAATTTTCCAAACCCTAGCTTATCGTTTGCTTGATCGTATAGTAAAACTAGGTCTCCTTCCAAAAAATTACGAGGTGTAACATTTCGGTCATACTAAGCTTTTATTCATTTTACACGAGTCTCGATTGCTAATGCAGCATCACGTCAATTATCATCTAGCTGAGCTAAGTACAACAAACGTTTCTCCTCTTTGGAAGTGGTTGGGAGTAATTCTATGGCTAATTGCAATGGCGAAATTTCGCATTCAATGGGTAACACTGCTTCCAACCCATAAACTAGCTGAAAAGGAGTGAAACAAGTTGATGTTTTGACTAAGGTTCGGTATGCCCAAAGTGTTGAAAATAACATGTTATTCCAATTTGACCGATGAATACCAATGATTCGTTGGATCATAGTGACTAGAGCTTTATTGATTGCTTCAACCAAACCATTAGCCTATGGGTAATATGGATTAGAACTATCCTGACGCAGGCCAAGTTGATCTGTTAGTTCATTCATCATGATGTTTCGAAAATGACTTCCATGATCAATTATAATAGCTTGAGGAACACCGAATCTAGCAATTATATGATTGAAAATAGTTTTGCCGTCTACCGAAAATGTAGAATAATCTACCGCAAGGATGATATACGCATGCCCCCAAGCCGAGTGATAGTTACATGTAATAAAGTCGATACCCACTTTACGAAAGGACCGACGACAATTATAGGGTGGAGAGGATCAAGTGGAGCATGCATCTTACGATCAAAAATTTGGCAATTGTGGCATTTCCAAACTGCATTGATACAATCTTTAAATAAGGATGTCCAGAAATAACCAGTGCGCAATATCTTTTAGGTTGTGGCATACCCGGACATATGACCGGCACATGCTCCAGAGTGACAGTCATTTAGAACCTTTTCAGCTTCTTCATGAGCTATACAACGTCAGAAAGCAGAATCCACCCTACGACGATAGAGTGTATATCCAATAATATTGTATTGTTGGGATTGGAAACATATTTTCCTTCGCTGAGATCGTGAGATTTCAGGCTAAAAAGATTGGGTTTGGAGATAGACAATTATATCTCCATACCATGGATCAAGAGTACTGATAAGAAACAAGGATTCATCCACAATGGGTTCTTCTGCCACAGTTTCAGTATCAGTACACAGGAAATCACACATCAGTTCCACAAAAACCAAAGATTTCTTTGCCTTGGATTTTTCAAATTCCTGCAGGATAGCTATCCGTTTCGAATACTTGGCCCCTAGCAATTGTTTGGTCAAAATATACGTCATAGGGTTACAGTCAAAAATTACCATGGTTTTGCGTAATAAGATTTAGTGACGAAATCTTTGGACAACTTGAACAACTGCCAAGGCCAATTTCTCCACATGCGAATATTTAAGCTCAGTTGGATTCAAAGTTCGAATAAGATAGTAAATCACATGTTCATTGTTGAATTCATCTTCCTAAACTAAAACCATCCTAATGGTGGAATGAGAAGCGGCGAGGTACAAAAAGTAATCCTGGTTGTAGTTGGGAGGATACAATAACGATGCATGAGTCAATGCGTGTTTAAGTGAATCAAAAGATTTGTTAGCTATCTCATCCCAAAATAATGGAGTATTATGTTTCAAAAACCTGGTAAAACCTTTCGTTATCTCTGCATAGTTAGGAATGAAATGACGTAAAACGTTTTCTTTCCCTTGCAAACTTTGGAGTTGGTGAAGAGTCGAAGGTGGAGGTAATTTTAAAATAGCTTGAACCTTCAAGGGATCGACACAAATGCCAGCTTTTGAGACAACAAATCCCAGTAAATGACCCATTTCTATACAGAAAACACATTTGTCTGGATTCAGCCTAATTCGATAATGCCTACATCTCATAAAGATTGCTCGTAAATGAGTGAGATGATTGGCTCTATGTAATGAATGAGTAGGTAAATCATCGAGATAAGGCTGCACAATGTGCTTGATGTCATGAAATGCGTAAGACATAGCCCTTTGAAAATTTGATGCAGCGTTCTTCAATCCAAAAGGTAATTTGCAATAAGCAAATGTCCCCCATGGACAAATGAAAGCCATTTTAGGTTGATCAGCAGGGAGTATGTTGATTTGATTGTAACTGGAAAAACCATCCATAAAGGAGAACATTTCAATGCTGGCACAATCATCAATAATTTGATTAATATAGGGGGTTGGATAATTGTCTTTAGGACAAGCTCGATTAATATCCCTAAAATCGATACATATTCTTATCATTCCTTTCTTTTTGTTAACAGGAATAATATTCGATACCCAATCCATTAAGGGAATTGGATAAATGAAACCTGCTCGAAGTAATTTCTTAACTTTAGCTTTAATAGCAATAGCTTTTCTTGAATGTATCTTATGCAAAAGTTGCCAGATAGGTTTAGCATCCGGGTAAGTTTTAATTTCATGGACAACAATTGATGGATTGATTCCTGGAATTTCTTCATATGACCAGGCAAACACGTCGCGAAATTCTTGAAATAGGGCTTTATAAGTTTGGATTTCCTCATTCGTACAAGAAGCACCTATATGAATGTTTTTAATAATTCTGTGTTTCACTGAAATATCAATAGGAACTGTTCGAGAAATATTTCCCAAATTCAACTCTAATTAGGATGTTGCAATCAGCGGTAAAAATAGATGAGAAATCATTTTCAAAATGATCAAACTCAGGTAAAAATGAAAATCAATGATGAAGATCTTCCCATGGTAAATCATCAATAGACAAAATTTCACGAATCTGCTCATCAGTATGAACAGGATTGGAAAGCATTGTTGAATCTGAGGTTGAGATTGAAAGTGACTCCCCATGGACCACATTCATTGGATTAGATTTGGTTGAACAAGAGTCGGAAAACGATTGTACAACCTGATATGCAACTTCAAAGGGACTCAAAGGCATTGCATCACCAAATGAGTCCACCTCAAAATTGGAAGGTACAATCCAAGTATCATCAAAATAAATAGTGTTCGATGAAATCATATGAATAGTTGCAAAATAAGGCGATACGTTAGGAGGAGGAAATGAAAAAGTTCCTAGTAAACCAGAATCTTTAATCAAACCTACCCCAACATCCTTGTAAGGGATAGATGTTTTACCAACATGTTGAATACTTTCAGAAGAGGCTGGGTGGGATGAAAAATAAGTTAACTGGTCTATTGTAACGATCTTTCCATTATGAGGAAACTTAATAAGCCGAAATACCGATGAAACAACAGCATTCATAGCATAAGACCAACTACGACCCAAAAGAAGGTTGTAATCTAGAGGGGCATCAACCACTTCCACATCCAGATTTACAGTTTTTCCTTCAACCCCTATAGGTAAATCCTGCAAAATGCCAAAAGGATGAAACCCTAGGCCATCGAAAGCCTTTAGAATCGTCGAGGATTGATTGAGCGTAGGAGAACCAAGAGATCTCCAACACTGGATCAACATAATACACGTAGAAGCTCCCTCATCAATCACAGTCCGAAAGCAAGGTCTGTTTTTGACTAACACTGGGATTTGGAAAGCCATTTGATGAGGTAGGCGAGGTGTACTATTCTCTAAATCAAAGATTATAAGGTTAGAATCCTGAATATCAATAGCTCCTATAGCAGACAATAGCAATTTACGTTGTGCTGGGCGTGATTGTAGCACCTCCAAAGCCGACATTGCTGAAGGGGAAATAGCTAAATCTTCAACAATGTTATCGTTCTGAGCAGTTCTCGCATGTGGATTGAAAGCTGACTTCTGAATTATACCTTTAGTAGGTGGTTTGATTACTAAGTATGGGTTAGGTTTCTCGATCTGTAGCAGATCAGAACTGGAAGGAGTTGAAGTTGATGGGTTTGAATTAGAAGATTCTGCTTCTTTACCACCAACAGGATTCTTACTACCATAATCTTGCGATCGCGTCGCAATCTTGACATGGGACATCATCATAATGGGTTCTTCTGAGGAATTTGAGGAAAAGCATATCATCTTACTATCTTGACTAGGAAAAGGATCCTTCAAGATAGCAAGCGTTTGAGAACCTTTAACGATTTTTGACACCTCAGCTCAATGTGGGCAATCTCTTATAAAATGCTCCTCGTCACAAATGAGACAAGGGTAGCGAGGTTTACATTTCTCGTCAGTAGGTTCATTTGTATTTGGTTTCTCTTTTGATTTTTGTTTATTTTTCTTCTTCCCCTTCTTTTTACCGCCGAATTTTGATTTGGTCGTAGATGATTCTACGACATGGATATCGACAGGAATTTCAGCAGAAGAATCTCCTGTCGAGGAATCTGGTAAAGTTATAATAGGAGAAGATGATCCGAATGGAAATTGCCATCAACCCACAGCACTCATCCACCCATATTATTCATCGACCCATGGAATTTACCCATAGTATTGTAAATGGCATCCGCTTGTGGTATTGTAAAATCCACCCATGGTATTCATTCACCCATGGAATTGACTTGTGGTATTGTAACTGAAAAATACTATAAGTAACAAGTCACATTTTGTAAAAGGATAGATTGTCCACCACAATGTAGCCTTTACAGTTTAGAGGCACGTAGCCACCACATCTATTCTCAAAGATAAGCTACCATCGCCCTAGCTGGTTTATTTCCATTTCTGGTTGTAAGCATATTTCAATGTTTTATAGTAATGAAATGAAGTATTATTTCCCCTGCATAACTATCTTTATGGTTACCTCTGTATTTTGTCGCATTCATGTTTAAATTTGGATCAGTGGGTTTAATAAAAAGTTTCTTTGTGGTTTTGTTTATTGGGCATTCTCCTATTTTTCTTCTGGCAATTCAAGTTTTCAGATCTTGGGGGTCTCTATCCCAAGATCAATTTCAATCTTTTAGATCTTGGGGGTCTCTCCCCCTAAGATCCATTTCAATCTTTTAGATCTTGGGGGCCTCCTCCCAAGATCCGAATCAGAAGAATTCTTTGAAGATTTCTTCTTGCTTTTGGTACTAACTAAACCAATCATACCATCAGCGGCATGAGACCCTGAAGGAGCTGCAGTTATTTGATTGTGCTTTGGAAGGTCGGGGATTTTTTCGTGTAAAGTACCCGACTGCATATAAACGAGGTCAAGGCACTAAGCTTGAGAAATTACTTGCTCTTCAGTAACAACTCCTGCCTTAGCTACATCCTCAGTGATTTTAGGTAATAATGATTTAACAAACCATTCTACCAAAATTTAATCTAGAATAAAAACTTTCACTAAACATCGTCGACGTCGCCATTCATGAATATGATCTGAAATATGTGGACGTTGACTGTTTTAATGAAGTTAATAATTCTGTGCCATTGTCATATCTGACATGCAACTGAAAATGAGTTAAGAAAGAGGTGGCTAACTGACTAAAATTATAAAAATATCCTCGTGGTAACTCAATGTACCATTTGGCAGCAACACCAATCAGAGTGAGTTGAAAAAGACGTAAGCAAATCAAATCATCGATAATGGAATTGGATGCACACTAGAGGTGATAAGTCATCACATGATTTGACAGATCTTCTCCTGACTTACCCTCAAACTTCGGGATATCACTGGGAAACTTATTAGGCATTTGCGGCCAATATGGAAGATAGTAAATTGGATCATTTGTAAGGCGCGACAAATCAGGTAAATCCAAAGTTGCAATAAAAGGTAACTAACGGTTTGGGTCTCGAAAACCTTGGGTCACAAGACCAGCCCCAGGAGGAGGATATCTAGGATAACCTAGAATTGGATTTGCATTAGGAATATTATATCCTCCCGGAAAACCACGATTAACCAAACCAAACTAGGGTTGTTGAGGTTGCTAATAAGTATATCCAAGGTATGGTTGATACTGATAAACTGGGTTTTACACAGCAGGACCGTATTGATACTGTCCCTAGTACAGTTGATAAGTGAATTGTGGTTGACTTGTGACAACCATACTTGGACCAGGCTGTCCTACAAGCATCTAAACAGAAGTCTGAACCGTAGGTCCTGACTGTGGTAAAGAGGTCTGAGGAGTTGATCCAGGAACAGTAGAAACAGGAGCTTCCGATACTCCAGAAGTAGGTGGGGTAAATTGAACAGAAGTTGCAGTAGTTGTAGCAGCAGTTTGAGGTGGAGTTCGAGGTGAATTAGGCCCAGGCTGATGAATTACACTAGGTGCAGAAGTTTGAACAGTAGGCTGGACAGGTTGCTAGGTTGGACCAGAAACCAAAGGTTGTCCAGGTTGACTTAATAATTGCACATTAGGTTGCAAAATCTATTGAGTTTGAGATGGATCCCACACCATGTTCATTTCGGGGTATGGACCCATAAAAGGTTGAGTATATTGAGGACCATAACCAGGTTGAGTGTAGGGTTGATAATTGAGAGGTACATTTCTAGCTCCTTGTACAAATGGTTGACCAGAAGGTGGTTGGAAACCTTGAGTTGGGTACTGACCTTGAGGTTGATAACCTTGAGGCACGTACTGAAACTGGGGTTGACCTTGAGGTATATATTGATACTGGGGTTGACCTTGAGGTATATACTGAGTCTGGGGTTGACCTTGAGGTATGTATTGTCCCGAAGGTATGTACTGTCCTTGAGGTTTCCCCCTAGGCGGTATTTGACTACCTTGAGGTTACCCCCCAAGCGATAACTGAATACCTTGATGTTTCCCTCCAGGCGGTAACTGACTACCTTAAGGTTGCCCTCCAGATGGTAACTGACTACCTTGAGGTTGTGGATTTGGAATAGTACCAGACATCATAAGAATTGCTTCTACACTCAACGGTGGAGTTCCGTTATTACCAGTCGATATCTCATGTTCAATTGGTTGAGGAGATGCTCTTGAAAAAGTACAAGTGAGTGACTGATACCCAGAAGGAACAAAAGGACCACCATATAAAAATGTTTCCGGCGTTTGAAAAAACATGGATGGTTGTTTCGACATATTCGAAGGAGGATAATAACCTCTGGGCATAGGATGAAAAGGAATACAAGGTGGTGAAAAAGCAAGACCCAGATTTTCTAAAAAGTTCATCAATGATACGTACCAAGAGTCACTTCTAAAAGGACTATAGAAGATTGATTCACGCTCCCTAAGTTCTAAAGTTGGTTGATTTTCAGGGAGAGTTGTATCTTTGTCCGGACTAACAAGTTCTTCAATAGAAATGAGTCCAGGAGGAAGATTTTGGGTAATGACACTTCCTACCCTGGGTGAACCAGGACCACTAAAAGTTGGAGAAGCAAATCTTGAGGATGAAGTAGCCGCAGGTTCGGTTTCAGGTTCAGAAATTTTAGGTTCCTCAATTAATTCACTAGTAGGAGAAATACTACCAGTAACTTCGGAAAATGAAATTGGTTCAGAAATATACTATGTTGCTTGAACTTGATAATCATGATGAATAATTAAAGATGATTCTCCATCTTCTGGTGACCCAAGCCTATTGTCACTAGGTGATACAAGAGCTCGTAGCCATTTAAGCTGACTTGGTGTATATGCGGGAGATTGCCCCCGAAGTCTACGAAATTATCTCGGTAATTCAGTCACGATTAAATATTTAATTACTTCATAGGCAAAGAAAGAAAATCTCAATAAAACCACCTAAAGTCTCTAAAGAACCAAACAATTGAATCATACACCTAAAAAATCTAAGAGTTCAAACCACATACAAAAAGTAACTTTTCGTACCAAAAATGCTAGTTGGTGATGAAATCCAATGTCGCAGAATTCAATACAAAAATGGCGGTTGGAAAAGTTACCCCGACAACCTGCTTAATGAAACATACTAGCACAACTTTCTTCACAAAACCGTCTCGAGTGAAGAGAACCCCCCAGAGAGTCCACTAGTCGACCTTTGCTCCAGGTACAGTGAGACCTGTCCTTCACCGTCACCTTAGGAAATAATCTTAAGAGTATGGTCACTGAGATTACCAACAGTAACAAATACAACTGGGGGAATAGCCTACGATCCGATCTATGCACAAGGGCAGAGTAGCAAATCTCAATCCCCTTAAAGGCTCCTCGACATGATCAATCTGAGGTTTACCAACAAGTGACCCCAGGCTCCTTGACAATGGTTAATCCGAGGTTTACCATTTTTAATATGCGCAAATATGTTATCTTTCCCAATGAGACAGACTTGATTGTCTCAAAGGTTTGGACATGATCTTGTGATTGACTCCTTTAAGAGGAGCTTCCCAAATTATATCAATTACAATTGGATTTATTTCCTACCGCAATATATAGCTACTTGTTTGTTTTAACTATCTTGGAGAGCTAATTACTCCCTACTCCAAGATACTAGCCTAAGCTATATTGGTGATAAGAGCCCTAGAAATAAAACGATTGCTAGATCAATTTTAATTAAGTGTTACTTTTATGGGTTGTTTCTTAATTCAATAGGTATGGAGATGAAACTTTGATGGTGTGAAGACTCAACTCCAAAAAAACTAAAAAATGCACCTAAAATGATAAACAAATCGTTTTTTCCTTCAATGAATTTCTAGCTAAAAGAAATATTTGAGAATGCAATTCTTTGAAAAACAAAACTTTCCTTCAACATGTAAATGAAAAGAAAATCTTTTGTCTTTCTCAATAAACTCAAAATGAGACTACTAATTATGCTCACAAAAAATAAATCCCTTTTTCTTTTTCAACACTCAAAACTACAGAAAACAATTCTTTCAAAAGAGAATCTACGATTTCTAGAAAACACTCAAAACTATGAAAAATTAATCTTGAGATCTAAAAAATTCTAAAAACCTAATCGAAATAAAAGCTTCAAATGTTTTTGAGGATTTTTTACTTAGTTATTCAATAAACTAAAGATTAATTCATTCAGAATAACAAATCAATCAAAAAAGACCCAGCTATGTTTTCTTTTATAAAAATGAAATTCGCAACTTATGACCAAGTTCGTTCAAAGGTTTGCAAAGAGAAAAAAAATCTATTTCTCACCAAGGGGAGATTTCACAAACCATCCAGACTCATCAAGAAGACAAAAAGGTACCAGGGCAATCTAAGGTTTCTTAGGCTTCTAATCTTTAAGTCACTACAGAGACCGAGTGAAAAGCAATCCAAGTATGCAAAACTTCTAGAAGATCATCTAAAACAAAAACACCTATGGAACTTACTCACAAGAGACTTTTGACAAGACACATGTAGATCTGGGCAGAGACTAAAAGTTGTAAACAAATCCTAAACTTAACTGGACAAAAAGATTTTAGGTTTTTCAAAAATTTTGACAGGGTCTGCAAGCTTCCAGTATAACCAGATGCGGTACCGCTTTGTGCAGTAAAAGAACAGTGCAGAGATGTCCACACTGTATTGTAAACAGAACGTGCGGTCCTCTTAAAAATTTCGAAAAAATAAAAAACAATCCAAAACCTAAAAAACTACCCAATCCCACACACATCAAGCAAAAACCAGAAACAAGAACAAGTTTCTCAGGTCAAAGACAAAGGAAAATCAAAGAACCAAATTCAGTTCCCTAGTGGAGTCGCCAATTTGTTGGCCAGATAAATCGATCTTGTGGACAACGCCAATCTCCCTAGTATCAACAGATATCTAGCAACAAGCAGGACAAGAAAATCTACCTTTCTCTAAACATATTTCGATTCATTAATAAAAACTAAAGAGGTGTTTAGACCCTACCTTAAGTCCAACGCTAGTTTGTGATAGCCATGCTCCAACCATCCAAAAGAGTTTCCTTTTAAGAACCTGCAATAACAAACAAGCACACATCAAATAACACCTGCATAGCTAATATAATAAATCATGTTCATCATGGTGATCAATGAATCCATGAAATAAACCATAAAACGCAGCTTATTGAGAAAAATAAACTTGATTGTATTAACTTTGAAATAGAAGAACTTTACAACCTTTGGTGCCTTGATGCTATACAAGCTCTCCCCGGGGTCCAAACAGGAATCTCCTCTACTTTGACAAGCCTCACTCTCTTCTAAATGAGATCAAAAAGGTATGTAATCTCTCCTTTCAAAAGCTCAATTAGGAAGACTAAGTTCCAGCAGCATTTCACCTCAAACATATTCAGCTTTCAACCTCCTCATTAACCAGCCCAATGCTTTATTTTATAGTGCAAAGGAAGGAGGTTACAGTTCCACCTATGAAGGGATAGAGTTCTCCTTCAAAGGGATAAGCTCCTCACATCAAGGGGTTAGCTCCTTAAGGTATGGGATGCATGAACCTTTAAGGAGCGAACTTGCCACCTCAAGATTCCCTATAGAAGCTTCCAGAAATGACTCAAAGTGAGTTTTTAAGAATGTACTTGTGCCTTTTTAACTTTTACAGGGATCCGCACCCATAACACAGAGACAGAGTGGTCAGGTGCGCAGGGGACATGACCATTAGGTGCGGGACTGCAGGTAATGCTATGAGAAAGTGAGGAACCAGAGTTTTAGAGATTTTTAAGGTCTTTCTCTTATTTTCAAGGCTTGATATGAAGAACTGAGGTTTAAGACTTGCAAAGGAGGAAGGTATGAGTGGTGATAGACTCACACAGATTGCAGAATGTCAAGGTGACAATTTTTGTGCAACAAGGTTAGGAATGACAATGGTTACATTGGAAACACCAATACACTTATCCCTGGCCTTCTAGTTGATTAGGTTAGTAGCATGCTTAGTTTTGTTTAGTTCCTCTTTCATTGTATCCACCTTCTTTCTTGCTCCCCATCTAGTCTCTACATTTGTTTGGTTTTTCTATGGTGTTTATGGCTTCAGTCTCCATTTAATTTGTCTCTTCTTTTGGTTTTGCATGTGTTTCTTTCATGTTTTCTTAATAATACCTTGTGTGAAAAATGCATGGCTCAAAAAACAATTGTCATGGAATAAAATAGTGTGACAACCACAACGATTGGATTTCTATTGTTCTCTTTCTTTGTTTGGGAAAATTCCATAGGTTGAGGTAAGTCCAAATGTAAAATATGATTCATTGAAGAGGAGAACCTCGGGGGAACTTATTATATCCATGCCTATGCTAGTGTCTAAACTACTTAACTTGGTGTAAATCTACTTGTGTGTTAACATGTGTCCAATCTAGTAGAGAATGGATAAGGGGAAAATATAAAGCGAGAAAATCAATATTAGAGGCCTTAAAATAATTCTCTGAAGGAGAAACATCCCCTTTTCTCAATAAGTTTGGATCCCTCTTTTTCCCGTTGAAAATAATAAGTGTTGATGCATAGTCCTATTAAATAAATAAATAAAGTGTAAAAGAAGAGAAAGGCTTCATGCACTGGGAGGTGAAGCAAGTGACATCACCAGGGTATTGTCCAAGATCGCTAGTATTCAAGCAACATTTTTGCTTCTAAAGTGACTTGATTGAGGTACTAGTTAGGCCTACTAGAAACAAAGCAAAACCAGAGATGAAAAATTAGACTCTAAATATCATAATTGCATTTCCAGCACATTACCCATTCCTATATTGAAACAACTGTGAGAAAAGTGAGATGCTATGTATAAATCTAGTTTGAAAAGGGGAAATTAGGGTAATCAATACTTCTTGAAGGTCTAACCCTTAACCAAAAGTTATTCATGGACAGAAAAAGCCGAAGTCTGCCCAGTGTGTCACCAAGTTTTGTCATTGCTACAACACCTTCCAAGAATTCACTACATGTGAATTTTGGAACCTATTTTCATCATCGTATCTATTGCTTCCTTGATCATCAAATGTCATCTCATGTTAATGTATGAGTTTCAAGTCTCCTTGAATGATCTTCAGTTTCATCGCATTGATTAGAACATCTTTAGGTGCATTTCATGGTCATAACATCTTTGTTGTTGTAAAATGAGAATTTTGGGTTGTTTTCGCACACACTTCACTCGTGGTACTTGGGGAATGTGTACAAAATGGACTTTTGATGTATATTTATCATTGTTCAAGCTTATCTAATTTTTCTCTATGAGTTGTTATGAGTCACACATGGTTTTCCTTTTAAACTCATCATGTTCGCCCCTTGCCTTATCACCCAAACTTAGACAAATTTGGGTTGCAAAAGGAGCTCACTAAGGCTAAGAGTGCATAACCACACTCTCAAGCCTTGATGGGTGTTGTCTTGATGGGGCCTGACCTAGGTTCAGCTTTAACTACACCAACCAACAAAACCCGAACTTTTGTCCCTTTCGGCAACAACCTACATAGCGCGGGATGCAGTCTCACCCGAAGCAGTATTGGGGGATGCTAGAACCAAGTTTCTGCATCCAGAGGCCTGTGTGATGGTTTCTTGATATCCTTATGGCTTAGATCTATATTTGTGCAACTTTATCTCTTTCGAATAGTCAACTACTACAAATCTATCTAAACGGCTCCTAGATCTTCGCGAAGGTAGCTAACTACTCTTGACATGCAAAAAGATTACAAATCTACTAGTTTTGCGCAGTAAATAAGCATTAATTCATATAAAACATATCACAGAGTGAAGATACATAAACTTTAGCAGAAGTAATTAACAAGGCACATATGTATCAGAATCATCTCAAACAATATTTATTAAGTATAAACGTTCAATTTCAAACTTCTTATCCCCACACACTTAGCTGCAGGGGCCCACGCACTCAACTTGCATACTTACCAAGGCCTCTACACACTCAGTTGCAGGAGCCTTCCCCTTTTGTCTAGGTACAGGAAACAGACCTTTCATACCTTAGCACCTTGCCCATACAATTGACTCTTGTGTATTGGGTTGCTACTTAGACTCACTATGACTCATCTATTTATAGCAATTTCTTTACAATACTACCGACCATGGGTGGGTCTCAAAACAACTCTATAACCTACCTAACTAAGGGACTAAAGCCCCTTTGACTTATACTAGCTTTGCACTTCATTTCCACATTTCATGGAGACTTTACATTCGTTACAAAAATAAACTACAAAATTTACTCAAAATTGACTCAATTGACCCTAGGGACCCCTTCCCAACAAGACCCCAACACAAATTGGGTGACTCGCCCTTGCATCACTCAACTGGTGCATCTCTCTTGTTGCAAAGGTCACCAAACTCCACCTTCAACACTTCCAAGTCAGCAGTACCATGCATCGCAGCCTTCTGCACTTCCTCTACCAACTTTTCTATAGTCGAGCCTTCCATTGTGAGGCACATCGTCCTTTGTGTCTATTGGAGTGCCTTCAAATTCTCTTGGAATGATAGAGTAAGCTATCTAGATTCCTCTATACATGGTTGTATTCTGGCCTTTAAGATGACCTCTTTCCTTTGCATCTCCTCAATCTCCATTTGAATTTTTTTTCCTTTTGTCAAGTTAGTGAAGTGTTGGACAAGCACTAAAGTGCACGAATTCACCCCAAGTTCATCAAACTTTTGCTGCATCTCCCAGATATTTGTGCCAAGTTTCTGTAGGTTTGGGTCCTCCTACAGCGTTGTCCATAGTTCCATTGCCTATTTGAATATCAATGTGTAGCCTGTGATTGTTGCATCCAAAGTGGCCATGTTCTTCCTCATGGCTACTCTGTGCTGCTCTCGGACTTCTGGCAGAGTGGTTGGATGCAATTTCAACTTGATCTCTAAGATCTTCATGTGGAACTCAAATGTTACTCGGCTGGTCTCATCCTTTGATTCTCTGACTACGGTAGCCAACTTATCAATCTTCATTGCTACTACTGCATCTTCTAGAATGTGATGTTCTGGCAGCGTCTGACATGCATGTGTAATTTTTGCCTCCAAGCTCTGGTTTCGCATGGCCAGTTCTTCCTTTTCCTTAAGCGCCTGAGCCTTCCCGATAAAGATACACTCATGTTTCATCTTTACCTCACTGATAACTAATAGTGCGCACTGCTCCCTCATCCTAAGCTCATCTGAGATCAACCTGTTTGAATCTGCAACTCGTGTAGATCCTTCCATGTGCTCCCTAGCATCTATAGGTATTTCTGTTCAAACTGTGTCCACAGCTCCATCGTTGTTTCATGGACATTGTCTCTGATCTCATCCAAGTCCCCCTCAGTGAGGACCATTGGATCTGCATGTATGTTCTTTTATGATTTTTACATCTTCCTGAGTCCGAAAGTCATTTCCTTCTGGCCCTTTTTTATTCTAAAATGAGTGCTCTCCTCCTCGCCACCGCCTCTTTCCTCCCCAGACCCTTCCTTTTCCACAGTATGATGAGAAGAAAACTCCTCAACCTCCAATATGGCCTCCTTCATGGCACACTCCTTGTTAGCAGTTTCCTTAGCAGCAACTTCCTTCTTTTTTTGTGCCACTTTTTCTTGGGTTTCTACCTACTCAGCCTCTTTCTTTTTTTGCACTGATTTCTCTTGAGCGGTAGCTTACTCAGCGTCCTTTTTCTTTTGTGTTGTTGTGGCCTGCGTGAAGGAAATTTCCCTGGCCGTGCTTGTTCCTGCACCAAGATCTGATGCTTGCCAACACTCACCGGGCCATTTTCCCACAATCTCCTACACATTAGCCTCATTGCCTAGGTATGGTAACTTGTACCATACTTTCATAGGATCTCATCTCACACGGATGGATATGTTGTGGAAATATGATTTAAACTCTGCGTAGGCCTCCAACTACTCAAATAGGGTAGGTGATAGCCTCAGCCTTCGCTGATCACCATGCGGAGGACCATCTCGACCAGCACCCAAAATATCTTCGTTTCCATGACCCTCTCTAGATCCTTTGTAGCCTAAAGTGAAGCGAAATTCACTGCTTCTAGTAAATCGGCATCCTATGGAGGAAACTGACTATCTTTTGGTAGTCTCGACACAACTAGGGTAATTAATAGCAACAACTAGGCATAGTGGAATTCCTTGTCATTGTGTTGTTCTTTGCAACAATTCAACAAAAACTCTTTGTAGAGATATTACACCCAGTTGTACTACACCCCTTTCATGCATTATGTAGCCAATGAAATTATAGGCACCGGCACCTCATCAACACGACACTTTCTCATAATCTTGCAAGCCAAAATCTAGGCAGCAAAATGCATCGCCTTGTCTGTGATGGAACAGATAGAGTATCCGCGCGACTTCTTCTCTAAGCCAAACTCGCTCTTCATTCTCTCCACGAGTTGTTTTCCTTTACTCTTGCCTCCAAATTCCTCGGCTAGATCCACCCCTTGGTAAGGAATCCTGGTGATATGGTGGATTAGCATATCTATGATGGGAATGGGTTCTCTCAACCAAAGACACCCATCATGAACCAGTGTAGGAAATTGTTGTGCACATACCGTGTTGATGTTGGTTCTTCTAGAATGCGCTACAAATAGCAAATTTAGCAACCCATCCTTCTCAACCGCCATGACCCACTTCATGGGTTCCATTAGTGTGACCTCGATCTCCTAATAATATATCTTCACCAGATATTTGGGTGTCGCCAAATGCGTGAATTTCTTGTGATCAGCTAGATCCTAATCCTCCATTTTGAGGGCGAGGATGCACCCTAAGAGTGTGCCTTCAAATGGCACTTTCTCTGGCAATAATGGTCTAGATACTGTGAATTTAGAATTATCAGGATCCTTGGGTACCTTTTCTTTTCCCTTTCATGGAAGGATATACTTTAGGAGCCGAGTGATAGGCTCTCCCTCCTCAGCATCCAACTGTTGAACCCCTTCACGTAGTTCCTCTTCGTCAAGATACAAGGGTTTGTATTTCTGTTTCAACTTGTCCATCTTCCCTTTTTGCCGAACCTCCCTAGGGTTCTTCCTTAGTGACTGCCTCACTGGTACAGCCTGTGGTTTCTACGGTTTCACCTTAGCAGTGGATGGTTTATGCCTAGGCAACCTCGGCACCATAGATACAGACGACGTAGCTTCCATTTCCAACACAATTTCAGGGGCTATGGCTTCAGAGACAGTGGCTTTAGAGACAACTAATTCTGTGGGATCAGTCATTTCCTCAAGGATGATCTTACAGCTCCAATCAGGAAAGTTTGTGCACTCTAGTTGTGAAAGAAGTTCCTCCCAATCTTCTCGGTTCATAGACTTAAGGCAAGAAAATTCAAAAGTGATTTTCAGAAGGTAAAGTGTCCCACTACAGGCTAGCATGCCATATATATAGGCGATTTCAAATTCAAATCTGACTATATCCTCCAATTTGTTTATCATAAATTCATCTTTAGCGGCAGATTGCCAAATATTTGCAACATAAATGTAGCCTATCCGCTCCTCCTAACAGGATTTTCACCTTCCAATCAGCTACAGTGCATCCAATGGATATTTTTGGACTCATTTGCATGACACCATCCTACATGGCACAACTCCTTCTGGCGCACTTCTAGCTTCCCTTGCACAGCCCGATTACTTCGTTTTCCCAGTCTCTGAGTAGTTTAGTTTATAGTCATGTAATTCCTTGCAGTTGCCTGGAGTACTAAGATTTTCCTGCCATCATGTAGCCATTGCACAAGGGCAAGATCCCCTTGATACAACTTCAATCGGCTCCCATTGACTTTTCCTAGAAGTAATTCCCCATTCAGCATTGCGAGCTAAACTGTGCCACCATCTGTAATTTCCTTGACTACAAGGGTCCCAACCAGTGCATTTGAAACTTCCCAGGGAACTTCATGAATTTGCTATCATAAAATAAGACCAAATCATTCACCTTGAAGGTGCGCAGCTTAATATGTTGATCATGTCAAGCCTTTTTGCACTCCTTTTGTACCTGTTGGTGAAATCTTGCTAAAAAAAATGTCTTCTTCTATCTGCAACAATTCCGTGAGGTCCTCCTCCATAGACTCGCAGTCTGCCATACCAGTCAATGCTGCAATTTGTAAACTCGATACAATATAATCCATGGGGATCACAACCTCTATCCCATAGACCAGCCTGAATGGGATTTTGTATTTCTAAGATGATAATGGTCAGTTATCATGCCAAGGCATCTAAGATATTTGTTTTGTGGGGTTTTGTTTTAATTTTGGAGGACCAATGTATGAAACAGATTTAAAACAATCATACCTAACCCTTTTCAATAATATTAATATTTAAATAGAGGACTTCTATTAAAATCCACGCAGTGATATCGCTTGTTTAGTGATGAGTAGAAACTGAAAGATGATATGACTATTATAATCATCAAATAGAAAATTAAATAATCATAAGTATGAAAACCTTCAAACAATGTTCAGAAAGTTTAACAGAATATGCCTAAGATTACAAAATATGCTGATGATTTTATGATTTAGAGGGAATTAATTAAACAAATAGTTTATATAACTCATTCTCTTTAAAGGTGATCACTTCAGAAGCTTATAGGAGTAAATTGAAACACAATTATTCCTACCTGTTTATCTTTGTAAAACTTAAGGATATGAAGAAAGAACATAGTAAATGAAAATTGGAAAACTTACACAGAACATAAAACTGTATGAATCAAAACTCAGAATCCTTTGCTTTTGTATTAATGAATCAGAAAATGCCAAGTACATTTAATGCTTACAAATGTTTCTTTCAAGGGTGAAACCTTTAATAACTCATGGACGGGAGTTACTTATACAATCTTAGAACTAAGAAAACATTTAAAATAAATTTACAAAAACAAATCAATACAAGATCAGGAATATAAATTGATAGTCGAATTGTCACTATTTTGGTGTTGGGTTGTTGATGACTATTCCTGGATAACCTGAAAAGTGTTGAATTGTTGATGATCTGTTCCTAGAAACACTGAAAATTGTTGAACTGTTGATGACCTACTCCTGGAAACACTGAATGTTGTTGATTCTACTTTTCAGTCAAGTAAATCAGTTAATTGTTCCCAATGTTTCTTATCTAGGATAGATAACTTAGTTACTCTTGCGTAAACTTCATCCATTTCTGTATACTTAGTAAAAGTAGGTTTTACTAGAAATATATATCTAATTTCATTTAGAATGAAAAAGGCATCTCTGAGTGCATTCAGCACAACCCTTGATGTTGCTACACCTCTTATGTTTGAAACTGAAGCTGCATTTGTACCTACCTCTGCAAGATTTCGAACATAATCTTCAATGGGCATCAATTTTTCATTTATCACAAGCATAGAGGGTAAACCCTTGCTGGTCAAGGGTTCTAACCTACTAAAAAAACTCTAAACTATGACATTAATGTTGTTGCATTTTTCCTCCAACTGAAGAATGAGGTTTTTCTTTGTGATGATTTTCTTCACCTCAAGTATGGTTGATGTCCTATCATTTATTCCTAATTCTTCAAGCTCATAGTTGTCTTTAGAATTCAAAAACTTGATTACCTCAATGGCAACTTCTGGCATGTCCTCAATTTCCTTGGAGATAGTTTCGATAGCTTCCTGAGCTTTCTCCAACAAGTCTTTTTGATCAAAGATTATCTTGATATAGGGCCAGATATCGTTGACTGATTTAGTAATCTCTTCCCATAAAATATCATTTCCCAAACCTAGTTTGTTTCTAAGGTAAGATTCTTTGATTTCTTTTCGAAAAACTTCAATTTGACTTTTTTCCCTCTGCAACTCGACTGCATGTGAATTGTCTATAACTGCTTTCATATGTTTGAATTCCTCCAGTTCATCCTGTAACTTCTAGATTTCAACTATCTGAATGGGCAGGTTTTGAACAATGTCTCCAAGTTTTTCAGCTCCTATTCTACCTATAGTTGGTGTTGTGCCTGAAGTAGAAACTCTGGTTATAGAGACTGCTGAAAGAGGAACTACATCCATTGGAATCTGAGCCCTTTTCAATGCTTCCTCTTTATCTTTGACCAATTTTTCCATTTGCTCCTCCATCTATTTTATTCGCAAATTTTGTTCCATGATGAGCTTCATCATGTCAGATTTCTGAGTCTCAGTTTCTTCAATCTCCTTGGTCATTGGGTCTTGAGAAGCTGGAAATTTAAGCTGCTTCCTTAATGCTAAGAGCTCAGCATTTTTCTTCCTCACAAGTTCTCCTGTAGCATTTATATTTGAGGGATCATATCCCATCTTCAGCACCAGATCTTCCAAAGATTTGATCTTCGTGTCTTTTGCTAGTGAGGAAACTTTTTACAACTTGAGCTGTGACTGTGTATTGGCCAATGTGACCTGCAACTTTGACAAACTCGTGGAAGTATGAGTTAAAGTGGAAGAAATCATTTGGTTAGTCTATTTGTGCATCTTAATTTGGTCAATTGGATGTACATATTTTACATTAAACTCAAAGGAGGATTGCTTTTGATAATGTGCAAGAGTCCTGGGCTATGGAATTTGAGCTTGTAAGAAATCCATCTGCATCTTACCCTTCTCAGAGTCAAAGACTGAAAGAAGTCTAGCTTGAGAATGGGAAGAGTGTTTCCAGAATTGAGTATAAGTTTTCAACTTCGATTCCTCATTCTTCTTCTTAATTTCACTGAAGACATGAAAGATATCATCTTCTTTGTCCTTCTGACTGGTTCCACTAGTCTAAATCATCTGCTATTCCCGAGAAGTAGTGGAATGGGTGGGGGACTATGTAGACTGTGCACTAGACTTTGTAAAAGGAAAAGTCTCTCCAAGTCCATCAAATGTTGTTTTCTGTGGCTCATTTGTTGCACTAACCTTCACAGAGATCCTAGGTCTCTTATTTCTATGTACAATTCTAAAGCCTTGGCTTGATGCTTCAGTTGTAGGGTATGACTATTCTTCCCTTCCACTCTTATCTATCCTTTCCTATGCAAGTGGAGTTTGCACATTTGAAGTAGAGAATGCCTGTTCTTCGACTTCTTGAAGGGTGTTATCCTTCCATTCTAACTAATTTTTGCACTGCTCTATTTTAGGCCTGGCTGTGTGGTGATATGAAGTAAATTTATTTTCAACCCTGAGTTTTGAAATTACGCCCATTGGGTCATAAGACCAAGTGAAGCTGAGACCAAAATTCATTTCCTTCAATAACATGTCTGCTTCTTCTCCTGCTGCTCTAATGTTGCAGATGAAAGGACCAGCCTAAGCCTTTATCTTGAATTGTGATTTCTTCTTTGCAACTACAAAATGTACTTCATCTACATTAAACTGCGACCTAATATATTCCAATGCAAAAATTCTGATAGGGAGGTACTTAGAAAGTTTGTAGGATGGAAGCTCACAACCATATACTCTTATTTTTGTATAGTTTTGGTAAAGATACCAATCTCCTGTGGTGGCTTGATCAACCAAATGCAATACTTTCACAATTTCATCACTGATTCTTGGTACTGCAGCGTTGCTCATAAGATTAATAGCTCGATGAAAAAACATTTTTATGAATTGTTTCTATGTAAATTCTTCCATCTCCTTCATTACCATAGAAGTCCAAGATATCATTGATTGTTGGTTGCCTTCTTCATCTAGCTTCTGTAAGGTGAATGGAAACTTTTCTCCCTTAAAATATATAAAAATATATACAACTATTGAAGCATACTTGAATACTTCTTCAGTATTAAGCTGGACAAATTGTTCATGGATGGCTTCAGCTAGAAATTGGCTAAAGTTATAGAGAACAGTAGGTTTGGAATCAATAGAAAATATAGACAAGAAACCTATGATGGCTTCATTAACATATTGATCAGAATTGTAACCAAGAAAATAAGAAAGAATAATGGTAATTTGCTTGTTTCTTTCTGGGAACATGGATGAATCATAGGGAGGATTTCTTTTAGGCAGAGGGCTATCTACAACTAGGAAAAGTTCAAGAGTTTGAGACCTTTTAGAGAAATCTAGCTTTTGATAGGCTTCTATCAGGCTTTCATGAGAAAAAGGATGGTTGGTGCAATAGTTTGGGCTTGAAACATCTATTCAATAGACTGAGCATTGATGAAACAAAGGATTTCTCTTGTAGATGAAATGATAGCTCTTTGACTGGGATCATAGGATTCATGGCATTTCCTAACAAATTCAGGTGCTCTATGTATCTGTGGGAAAATCTAGTGAGGAAGGTGGGAGTCCCAAAGTCCTATTTCATCTGTCTAATCAACTAGATGGTCCTCCATCCAACAGTAGATTTCATATAAATCAAATTGAGAGGAAGACTCAATGATTTTACAGTGTTTGTCGACTAGGGGAGTATGATGGAAGTCAACTTGTGGATGAATGAGGGGATTTGGGATTTCTGCAATTTCCTTACCCTTAGGAGGCATTTTGTTAGGTGGATTGTAGGCTGAACTAGACAAAAATGGGAAGAATTGGTCAGAAACACAATAATAATAGAAAAACAGTATAACTGAAAATATATTAGGTGGATCTAGATGTCGGATTGGTTGTGGATAGAATTGACAATTTGATTGAATGATGAATCTGTCATTTAGGCTACAAACATGAAATGTCCAACGATGAATTGAGTTTCAGAAAGGTACTGTGTAACGGATTTTCTGAAGGAATAGGGCTTATAATGAATAAAATTCAGCGGGGCTATTTGATGAATGGCTAAATCCTCATTAATTATCCAATGTGGCTATTAAAACAGGTCTATGGAGTATAAATTCATGGGAGTGGCGAATTAAATGAATAACAGATAGGTGGCAACTGATTGGACAGAGGAAGTGATTGGGAGCAGACATGGATGATGATGTAAGAGCGATGGTGAATGGTCGAATAAAAACTGCATTTGGGAGAAAGTTAGGGCAGTAAGTTGTTTCGATATTTTAAGTCCTGAAAGACTAGGATGGAGCAAAAGTAGTTTTGGAGGGCGGTTTCCAAAACTACCTACCAGTTCGGAACCCCACCCCCCCCCCGGGCAATAAAGTTCGAACGGAAAATGAGGGCCAAAAAATGATGTAGGTCGTCAGATCTCGGGAAAGTGTGCAAGATGAAAAATAAAATGAATGATATTTAACAACATGAGGTGGAAGTGATGGTGGGGCCAAGAGTTCTATTGGATGTAACATGTATGGGGTATTAGTGAATAAATGGATGAAGTTCGGATATTTACAAAATAACATTGATACTTAAAATTTATGGTTAATAAAACCCATCACCATATGCACATATTTCCAATGTTATATCTTAGGATAAAAATCCTTTCACGCTCCAATTGTATTTCATTTGTCTACCTACTCTTAACTCAACATTTTCCTTTTAATGACTAATCTACTTCTATCCCTTATTTCTTCCATTGGCTCAGATTAAACTGTTGAGCCAAATTTATTTTTTACCTATTGACAAACAATTTAAATCAAATCCAATCATGATTAAACTATACAATTAGATTCTATGGACTAGTGTGGAAATTAAACAATTTGCCCACAACTTTTTATTTGCAAAAATAAACTTTGACTAAGAGTAGTGGCATTTGGATTTGCAACACTTTCAGAATTTATTATTTTTTCTTTTCTCTCTAATCTAACATTTTTTATTTTTTCCTTCCTTTTTTAGGGCATCTATTCTAACATTTTATTTTATATGGACTTATTCATCAAAATATCCCCAACATTTTTTGATTCAATATTCTTTTCATCTATATCCTACTCAACATTTTGTGGAATGATTTTCATTTTTTGACTAATTGATGCTAACTTACTAAAGCCAAAAAAATGCTACAACACGGGGTTTGTCCTGTCAACCTGTCATGCATCATCCTATATGCCCATAGGACCGTTGGTATGCGCTCATCCCAATCATTCATATGTGCATTTCAGACCTTTGTCAATGCGGTTTCCATAATTTTATTGAATGCTTCTACCATATGTCTGAGGATGATAGGGCGTACTTTGTTCTATGATAAACCTGAAATTCTTTAAGCATTGCAACAACAGTTTCATTTGGAAAGTGTGTACCCCTATCACTCATCAGTATCTTACGACACCCAAACCTTATAAAGACATATTCAAACAGGAACTTCGTGGTTGTGGCAGCACTACAGTCCTTCACCGGTTGTTCTTCTTCCCATCTTGCCAAATATTTCGTCGCAGTAATAATGTACTGCACACCCATCATTTTCCTTGGTGACTGTATTGGACCCAAAAAGTCAATCGCCCATTTATCAAACACCTATAATGAAATCTGAGGATTTAAAGGAAATTCATCCCTTCGCGATGGTTTTCCCATCCTCTAACATGCATCGCATGCCCTACAATATGCCTTAGAATCCTTATGTATCATCGGCCACCAAAATCTTACATGCGGAATATTCTGTGCAGTTTCTCTCCCTGCATAGTGTCCTCCCACCACTCCTCCGTGTTCTTCGGTGAGGATGCTCAATCATTCAAATTTCAGAACATATCAGTTCAGTATTTCATCAATGCCCGTCTTATATAAGTGTCTCATAATCATCGAAAAGTAAACTATGCGAACCACCAATTGATTTTTCTGTTGTGTAGAGTATCCTCCGAGGTTGTTCCAGTAATCAAAAATTGGATTATGTTAGAAAAATGATCATTTGTGATGCATACAGCAAAGAGTTGCGCATCTGGCAACCCTTCCTCCAAATTAGTAGGTTCTTCACCTATCTCAATTCTGGACAGATGATCTGGTCTCACATTCAACCATCCAGGCATCACAATCACCTCAAAGTCATATTCCTGAAACAACAATAACCACCTATTGTACCTTAAGAAACCAATTTCCTGGCTGTAGAGAAATTGTGCCTAAGACATTAATAATTAATGTTTGTTGTCACTTATTTGTCACTTTATTGTTTGTTGTATTCTCAAATGAAGGACCTGGAAAACTTGGTCTTTAACCTTTAATACATGTATGACCAGAACATCTCAGAATGTCATTTATTGCTAGGTATAAATGATGAATGAAGAAATCTTGAAGGAGAAGTTAAAGATAATATGCTGCTTAACACAAAACCTACTAGCTTTCATTTAGAAGGATTGTGAAAATAAGAACTAAATCATAGACAATATGACTCTTAACACAGAAACTACTATCTGTGACCCTTGGAGAAGTTAAAAATAATATGATGCCTTACACAAAAACTATTTTCTATAACTTAGAAAGGAAGGTGAAAACTTCAAGTATAGGAGCACTCTTTTAAGGAATTTTAGCTTTATCTACATAAGAAAATAAAGACTTTTAGCTTCATTACTATACTTGAAAGAAGAAAATATAAGATGACACAGGATAGAGAAGGTTACAAAATTATACCCAACAATTCATGGAAACTTCTAATTCTTTCATTAATCAACCATTATATCAGGAATACAGTGGCCTAGTCTCCGGGTTCTCCAAAATTCCAATAACCAACCCCTTCTCTGTAAATTTTCCTCTTTTTATACATTATGAAATAGTTGTTGATCTCTGAAACTGTCAAACTACTATATTGTTTCTCTAACTATCTGAAGTAAGAATTATTACAAAATATTACAGAGGGTAAAAGACACCTCAAAGAACATACAATAATAAGAAATAACTGAACTAGAAGATGAGAATAACTGCTAGCTTGCTCTGTTAATCGGTCGTTGAGTTCTTTTGTGTATGCCTTAATAATGATTAATCCGCTTTAGCCATAATAACAATGCTTGACTTTGACTTGTGCATAAATCTAGACTTACGCATATATCAGACACATTTTAATTGGCCAAAACACCAAGAAACCCAACCAATTGCCTTTTCTTCAGATTTATCTTTAACACTTATTCTTTCCCTTAAACAGCAAAATCAACGCAATCTTTATTATGGAACTCAAAAATAATTATTTATGCTTCATAAATCCATTGGATCCGCTTCATATCGCAAATCGCAATCGGTGCTTTAAATCTTTGTATTGACCCAATCCTTAACAAACCATGATATTACGGATGTGCCGGAGTTATAAAACATGGCATATATAATATCGGGTCCAGAATCCCAATCGCAAATCACAATCGGCAGAATGAGCCAACAAATATACATAAGGTGCTTTACAAAACTGCCAAACTTTATAAAACACGATAAATATGTTTTCGGGTCTGGCCATCGCATATCGCAATCGACGGAACCCAACACATATGCATAAAGCATTATGCGATATCGTGGACCCACCGAGCTTATAAAACATAATATATATATACGCTTCGGGTCTGACCTATTCAGTGCTTATTTCTATTATAATCTTCTATAATAGAAATACATATAAAAATGCATAACCATAATGTATATGAAGGGCTTTTCGATATAGCAGACCCGCCAGGATTTACAAAGATATATATTAGATAATATATATATATATATAATATATTATATTATATATATAAATATATATAATATATACTATATAATATAATATATAATATATATATATTTCGAGTCCAGATCTTTAACACTTTATCACTTGTTTCTTTTGCAATTCTGATACAAAATGTGCTTTGCAATATATATACACATATAACCATTGGCTTAATCCTTGTCTATACCAAGGTTGATTCTTTTATTTTTACTTGTTCCTTTACAAAGAAAACATACCTGATATACCATTATTACTCCTTCCTCTTGCTTTTATCTATTTTTGAAATATTTTCAAGTTCTTGTATGAAAAATGAATACAACAAGCACCAAAAATGCATGTTACAACATCTGGCTCCAGCTGGGGATAGTTCTTTTGCCACAGAAGCACTAGGAACCATAGATTAGTGCCTTATCCATTGGGCATGGAGTCATATATTGCTTTACCAAGCTTAACTGTGTGAAAATTTGTACAATGAATCCATGCTGATATCTGCAGTGATAAGATGCTTGTTGATAATCGTAGATCAGTAGCCTTAGTTGGGCATGGAGGCCAAAACTATGAAAACCCTAAAATTTGACAACTGAAACCTGACAATCTTGAAGTTTGACACCTCTGCAAACCATTTTCCAACTGGGAAAGCCACCCTTATTCATCAACTAATGATTAGACTGAAGACCTGCAACTGGAAAACAAATGCTCAACACATGAGCTTATTTATGTACAAGTTCCTACATATTTACATGATTGATCTCCATCAAGTGAAGTCAATCTTCCAATGGTACCAGGTTAGCATTCCAATGCTTAATCTAGAACCATTCTGCCAGTGAATCTTGAAAATGCAATTCATCCTGAACAAAAATAAATTATGCATAAGAGCAACTCACAGCAAAAATTAGAAATATATCCACAAGGTAGGATGTGTATACTGCTGATAAATTCCTCCATGTAATCTTCCATAGGATCTTCAAAAGTATAAGAAAAAGTATGTTCTTGATCATATCCCAAAAAGAAATTCTCTATGTATGAAGGTTTCTGCTTGATTAAACCTTCTGTTGGGATAATATGTTCAACAGAACAATCAGCAACAACTTTAAGAAAATGATCTATGTCACTTTCATGTCTCCACTTTTCATCTCTAAGCTTTGATTGAAAATAATTTGTAATTCTAACCTCAGGAAGAAAACGAAATTCTTTCACATCATTATATTACATATGATCAACTTCAAATAGATTGTTTACCTCTGATTCATGAGCATCCCTATGTTCTTCAATGCAATGATATACAATCTCTTTATCAGCTTTCTTTTTACATAAGATAGCCTCTTCTGCTATGAGAGATGGCTCAATATTCTGCTATGATAGATGGCTCAATATATTGTTGTCCAACTATCCCACTTGCTGGTTTCTCCCTCTATGTTCAACACCCAACTGATGAATTTGAAGAGCTTCATCCTGTTCTCCATTTAAACCATTTTCGTTATAAATAGGAGGATCATCAATCTTATCAAAATAAGATGCTTGTTGATAATCGTAGATCAGTAGCCTTAGTTGGGCATGGAGGCCAAAACTATGAAAACCCTAAAATTTGACAACTGAAACCTGACAATCTTGAAGTCTGACACCTCCGCAAACCATTTTCCAACTGGGAAAGCCACCCTTATTCATCAACTAATGATTAGACTGAAGACCTGCAACTGGAAAACAAATGCTCAACACATGAGCTTATTTATGTACAAGTTCCTACATATTTACATGATTGATCTCCATCAAGTGAAGTCAATCTTCCAATGGTACCAGGTTAGCATTCCAATGCTTAATCTAGAACCATTCTGCCAGTGAATCTTGAAAATGCAATTCATCCTGAACAAAAATAAATTATGCATAAGAGCAACTCACAGCAAAAATTAGAAATATATCCACAAGGTAGGATGTGTATACTGCTGATAAATTCCTCCATGTAATCTTCCATAGGATCTTCAAAAGTATAAGAAAAAGTATGTTCTTGATCATATCCAAAAAAGAAATTCTCTATGTATGAAGGTTTCTGCTTGATTAAACCTTCTGTTGGGATAATATGTTCAACAGAACAATCAGCAACAACTTTAAGAAAATGATCTATGTCACTTTCATGTCTCCACTTTTCATCTCTAAGCTTTGATTGAAAATAATTTGTAATTCTAACCTCAGGAAGAAAACGAAATTCTTTCACATCATTATATTACATATGATCAACTTCAAATAGATTGTTTACCTCTGATTCATGAGCATCCTTATGTTCTTCAATGCAATGATATACAATCTCTTTATCAGCTTTCTTTTTACATAAGATAGCCTCTTCTGCTATGAGAGATGGCTCAATATTCTGCTATGATAGATGGCTCAATATATTGTTGTCCAACTATCCCACTTGCTGGTTTCTCCCTCTATGTTCAACACCCAACTGATGAATTTGAAGAGCTTCATCCTGTTCTCCATTTAAACCATTTTCGTTATAAATAGGAGGATCATCAATCTTGTCAAAATAAGATCTCTGGGGATTTATTTGCAACTTAATTGTTTCTTCCTCTTCTCGACTGCTGAGTAGAAATTCTTGATGCATGTTTGAAATTTCTCCCATATGAATAATCCCTTGATCTCCTTTATTCACTTGTTTTGCAGGTTGAGATTCTTGTGGTGTCACCTTTGGTGAGGAAGTTGAAACTTGCTTCTCACTTTTATTTTCTTGACTTCTTGATCTTTTCGTCAATCTCAAGTCACATTTCTTATGTAGTTCAGTCTACATAAAATTGGAGAATTGCTTCCAATATTCATCAATTTTATTTTCATCATGAATGGCATCTATTTCATCATATGCATACTCTTCTCCTTCAATACCAAGTTCATCTTCATCTACTGCATATAACGTAGGTCTCTGAAAATTCTTATTTTCTAACTCTAACTTATTCAACCTATCTGAAAATGTTTTAATTATATTACACATATCCTCCAATGTTTGACTTTGAGAGGATTCCATCTTTTCCTTTCCCTTGTCTTGGAGAAATTGTGTCTTTGGTGCGTTTCCTGCAACCACCAAATTTGCTTCTATCTCCAATGCATTTTTTTGGATCTGATTAATCTGGCTATAACCTCTCTAAATGTTTGATATATTAACCTCTCTAAATGTTTGATATATTAACCTCTCTAAATGTTTGATATATTATCAACAAAATCATTAGTTTCATCAACAAGATTATCTTGAGCCCTTAGAGTTTCTTTAGCATCATAATATTCACAACAACCTTCAAAAAGAAACGTGTAAGGATAATAAGTTCTACAATAAGAATTGAATACTGAATGGAAATCTTTCAGAGATGAAATGCTTGAATGAGGTAGAGACCTGAACCAAACCCTAGCTTCTAGGTCCAAAGAAAACAAAAACAACTTCATCTTCACATCTTCATGAATGATGCCATGTTGCTCCATGCATTCATGAAACTCTTGGAGGTGCTAAGCTGGATCTTCATATTCCTTTCTACTGAATTTTGGGAGATACTCATTCCGGACATAAAATGCAAGAATATCATGAGGATAGTCGGTGATCCTAGTAAAATCAAATGAATCAAATTTATGGACTAATAATGCAGGGAGAGCCATTAAAACCCAGAAAAGAAAACTTCAAAGTACAGTGGAGTCACCAGTTAATGTTGTAAGTTAAATCACAGGTGTGAATGTACAACCAACTGCTAAAACTTGTCATTCTCAAGAATGGGCTTCAAACTTAATGAATCCAAGGAAAAGTGCTCTTATTCAATTGATTTTATTCAAAACAACCAAACATTTCCTCCTCACTGAACAACCAGAGGAAAATATTGAAAACCTAGGGAAAAATGTTCTTGGCTTCTCTCCCCGGCAACGGTGCCAATTAATGTTGTACCTTAAGAAACCAATTTCCTGGCTGAAGAGAAATTGTGCTTAAGACATTAATAATTATTGTTTGTTGTCACTTATTTGTCACTTTATTGTTTGTTGTATTACCAAATGAAGGACCTAGAAAACTTGGTCTTTAACCCTTAATAAAGACCAAGTTTTCTAGGTGAATTGAGGTGGCCAACGTATGATTTTTGCTCTGCGGTATCTTCGCTCTGCGGTATCTTCACAAATCTGCGGCATCCTTTCGCTCTGTGGATCTAACTGTTTCTGCGATCTTCGGTTCTGAACTCAGTGAAGGCGCAGATCAATACGTTTACTAAGGAGAGCATTCTCTAGATGGCTCCCAGTTTCGCGAAAATAGCTGCTGGCTCTCCGTCCGCCTCTGGGGGGCAAGCTCCTGCCCATATAGTCAGTGAAGCCCCAGCTCCCACTGTCGAGGTGGTCCAGGCTTCACTCGATGAGGCTTTGAAGTTCTCTGAGAGTGCCCTAATATGCCGATTCAATGGTTTTTGGCCGCGGCTCACAGCGCTCCATAGTTGGATCAC
>APFE031434175.1:0-13330 GCA_000404065.3 Pinus taeda
CCGGTAACAGTTGACAGACCCAAAATTGAGCTCCCATGTCAGCGCATCAACACTCAAATCTAGTTTATGAGGGATCATGCTTTGATAGGAAAGTTCATAGGCCTTTGGCCAACTGAGAATGCTTTGCATGACTGGATCGCAGCCAAATGGAAGCCAGAAGGGCACATAACACTATAGTTAGGGCATAAGGGCTTCTTTACTGCCATTTCCAATTGTCTAGAGGACCAAAATAGGGTATTGGATGGAGGACCATATTTATTCAATGCAGTAGGGCTATACCTAAGAGGATGGATCGAGTGCTTTAACCCAGACAAAGAAGATCTGAGCTAGGCCCCAGTGTGGTTGCGCCCTTATTCTCTCCCTCTGGAGTATTGGGAGGAAGACTCTTTGTGAGACATTGGGAATGGTTTAGGCGAATTCATCAGAGTGGCAGAGGAGACAAAGCTGAAGCGATGCACCTCCTATGCACGAATCTGTGTATGCATGCACCTCATCAAAGCTCTCTTGGACGCGGTAAGCCTCTACCATGATGATTATGAATGGTTACGAACAATAGATTACGAGCATGTACCATTCTGCTATAAAAAATGTCATGCCCTCGTCCATTTATTCCGAGATTGTCCCTCCAATATGAAATCCACGACCACCCCTTCAATGGAAAAATCTGACTCGGATGGGTTCACAAAAGTTCCAAATCGCAAAAAGACCCATAAAAAGCCCTCTACCTCAGTCAAAAAACCTGTCACCAGCACCTCCTTGCCTTCAACAAGCAAAAGCTTTGAAATCTCGCTCTAGCCGGAGGTTCATATTTTATATAATCAGAAACAACCTGAAGCCATTCCTAAGACTTTTGCCCATTCTGCTCCATCAAGCTCAAAGAAATCCCTCAATTCAAAGCAACCTGCGGACACCAAAACGCCCTCTCCCAGTAACATGCAAAAAAGGACTGCTCAAGATATGAAGGTAGATAGCACTCAGATGCAGCTCATGATTGTAGATGATACAGAGGCAGAGTAGGAAATAGTACAACACATGGAAGAGGAACCGGAGAGCTTCGACATCGGAGATCTAGATATACTGGGACTTGAACAGGCTTGTAAGAAAAAGGAATATGACAAAATTCCTAAGCGACAGCTAGAGAAATTAGAAGTAATTCTCTCAAGAGAACAAAAGCAAAGATCATTAGGCATCCAAATTGGTAGTCAGTTGGTTGGAAGAAATATCTTCAAAGACAATAAGAAACGAGGATGGAAAACCGATCTTCAGAGAACCATTCGCATAGGGGAGATGCTGGTGGAATCTAGAAGATACTCCAAGCTCACCAAATACTATAATCCCCTTCCCAATTGTGAATCATGAAGCTCATCTCATGGAAAATCAGAGGGCTCAACAACCTGGGGAAGGGACGATTAATAAGGAACATGCTACAACAGGAAAAGCCTCAAATTCTCTTCTTGCAGGAGACTAAGTATAATTCCACAATGTTGGATCAGATCCTTGCCAAAGTGTGGCCAGGAAGAAAAGAAGTGGCAGTGGAAGCCATGGGAGCTTTAGGAGGGCTAGCAATCGTTTGGGATGATAGAGCTATAACACTTACCAACATACATGCCAGTAAGCACTTTATTCAGGCCAAGTTTCATTTAACAGGGACAAATGTTCATGGACACTTAACTAACGTCTACTTCCCCCAGGAGGAAACAAAAAAAGTAGACACATTGAACACCCTAACTCAAATCAACTTAGAAATATCCCACCCACTTTGGATCACAGGAGGGGACTTCAACATGATTACAATATTGGAGGAAAAAAGAGGAGGACGGATCAAGCTGGACTGTGAAAGCACGCACTTCAAAAACTACATTCATAATAACATGCTTATAGATATGGAATTCAACAATGGCGTTTATACTTGGAACAACAAGTGCGCAGATGCCCACCAAATTGCATCTCAGTTAGACAAATTCCTGATCTCTGATAATGCACTACATCTTGGTGGGGATCTCTTGGCCTCTATATTGCCACTCTCTAGCTCGGACCATTAGCCTATTAGGATTCACTGGCAAAGACTAGGAGACAATGTTTGCAGGCCCTTTCGCTTTGAAGCCTATTGGCTGAATCACCCCGATTTCATAACCCGATAACAGAGACATGGAGAAATTTCACACCACTAGAAGGCACAAAAATGTACAAGCTCCAACAAAAGCTAAAACATATCAAGGAAAAAATAAAACAGGGGAATTGCTTTACCTTCGACAATATCTTTTAGGCGCAAAATACTCTTGAACAAGAAATGCAAAAATTAAAGCAGAGAATCACAGTTGAAGGCATATCCAAAACCATAGCAGAACAGGAATGTCAACTACAAACGCAGATCTCAGAAAGAGCAAGACAAGCAGAGATTATTTAGAGACAAAAATCGAGGATCTGATGGCTTAAAGAGGGCGAACAGAATACAAAGTTCTTCCACCATACCACTATCCAATGGAGAATGCACAACAACATTACTCTCCCCCAAAATCGACAAGGGGAACATCTAGAGGAGCATGAAGATATAGAACAGGAACTCCTCACCCACTTTTGGAGGGTGCATCAGGAAACAGAGACTGATCGGCTGCCAGCTATAGAGAATATCATCAAGATTATTCCTAAGATTGTAACTGAGGAACACAATCAAATACTCCTCATGCCTATTTCTTTACAGGAAGTGGAGATAGTTATATGACAGCTCAAAGTTTGGAAAGCACCCGGACCAGACCGCTTCACTTCGGACTTCTTTCACAACTTTTGGGATCTAATCGAGGAGGAAGTCCGGAAAGTAGTCGAGGAGTCTAGAGTTAACAGATGGATGCTTCCATCCTTAAATGCCACCTTCATCACCCTCATCCCTAAGGAGGAGAATAGCCAGACTCCGGACAAATTCTGACCTATTACACTATGCAATGTATTGTATAAAATTGTCTCCAAAGTGATCGCCACACGGCTCAAGTCCCTGCTTCCTCTTCTTATATCACCGGAGCAATCAAGTTACATGGAAGGAAGGCAGATCACCGATGGCATAATTCTCACTCATGAAATCATTCAGTCCCTATAGCAAACCAAAAAGGTAGGTATGCTCCTAAAAATTGACCTCTCAAAAGATTTCAATACTTTAAGCTGGAAATATATTCAAAAAATATTGCTAGCCTTTAGCTTTACCCCCCCTTGGGTAAGATGGATTATGAGTCTCATCACTTCTACCCTTTCCTCAATTCTTATCAAGGGGACCCCCTCCACCCCCTTCCACCTGTCCTGAGGTATCAGACAAGGGGGCCCTCTCTCACCCTTTCTATTTGTTATTATGGTGAAAGGTCTTGGACGTTACATCAAAGATGGCCTTCAAAACCAGAAATTACGTGGCCTTTCTTTCCAGAATACCCCTACTTTCACCCACCAGCAATTTGTGGATGACAATATGTTATTTGGTCATCCTTCGGTCTAGGAAGCTTGTAAGCTGAAATCAATTTTTTCTGACTTTTCAGATGCCTCTGGCGCCTGCATTAACAAATCAAAATCGCAAGTCTTCTTCTTTCACACACCTCCCATCACTGAAGCCTCCATAGCCAGAATTATGGGCTTCTCGATTACATCTCTACCCTCCAAATACCTGGGAGCTCCAATGATAGCGTCTTCCTTAAAGCACTCATCCTGGAAAATTCTCCTAGAAAAATTGGAAGCCCATATCTCTTCATGGACCTTCAGAGCTCTCAATATGGCGAGTCGCCTAATTTTAATCAAGGCAGTGCTACAATATATGCCGCTCTACCTCTTCATGGTCCTGGCAGCACCCAAATGGGTTCTTAAAGTAATAAAAAACCTTCAACGAGATTTTTTATTGGGGAATACGAAACAAAAAAGAAAATGGGCTTTGGTAAAGTGGGAAACAGTTTGTCACCTAAAATCCTATGGAGGCACTGGATTACGGGATCCTTAGCACAACAACGAGGTCATGGGAGCATGCATCTAGTGGAGATGGCTCTCGAACCCATATACTCCTTGGGCTATCCTCTGGACAACTAAGTATGCTCATAATAGACCAGTGGATGATTTAATTTGGCTCAAAGAAGTTGGCACATGCTCTCTAATTTGGAACGCTGCCAAACAACATAAAGATCTAATCCAACAACACAGTTTTTGGGAAATCAGGAATGGAGATAATGCGAGGTTTTGGGAGGACTGCTGGCAGCAAAGACCAAAATTGAAGGACCTAGTCATGCCCCACCAGCTTTAGGATTGGGTAGAGCAACCGATGATCAAATTAAATCAACTTTGGGAGGAAGTTCACAACCATGGTTATAGGCAATGGCTATGCTTGAACCTCATTCTTGGGCGAGCCACGCAATCCATCAAACATAGCCTGGATACAGAACTCTCAAACAGGAAAATTCGCCAATCAAATAAGAAAGACATCATCAGATGGGGTTATGAAACGAGAGGTACCGTCACTTCCCAAGAAGCATATCATATAATACTAAGGGACATATAATACTAAGGGACCATACTTTCAAGGATAGGCTCTGGCACAAAGTTTGGGAACCACCAATTTGGCCAAAAATCTCTACCTTTCTCTAGTTGTTGTGCCAAAATAGAATCCATACTTGGGATAATCTAAGGAAATGGAGTTTTCACGGACCTTCCATTTTCCCAAATTGTAAACAGGAAGAAGAAACTAAGGAACATCTCCCAAACTCATGTTTGTTAGCAACCTGACTTTGGGAAAAGGTTAGCTTCAGATGTCAACGAGATGGACGAAATAAGGATAATTCAGCCAGCACTATTCATTCTTGGGCACCTCACCCTTATAAATGCAAAATCTTAAACGCCTTATGGAAGCTAATACCAGGTTTCCTCATGTGGACAATCTGGAAAGAGAGAAATAACCGCATCTTCAAAGACCATTCCTCTCCCATAGAATTTCTATCGATCAATATATGTCAAAACATACAAGAAACCTTGATGCTCCAAATGTGGCTTGATGATGATTTCCCATCCACACCACAGGAACAAAATATATGGTTGAACTGGAACCTTCAGTGGAACCATGAGCAGGTACACCTAAGGAAAATCCCTCCCTCTGGAGATACACCTGACAAATGGACTCCACCCCCACCACACATGGTACCACTCAACTTTGATGGAGCATCAAAGGGAAATCCAGGTAAATCAGGATTTGGGGGAATATTTAGAAATCACAAGGGCAATGTTCTCCAAACATTCATGGGGTCAATAGGTTGGGATACAAACAACTCATTCGAATTAGAAGGAATTTGGCAAGGACTTCTCCTGGCTCAGAACAATAGATTCTTCCCACTCATAATTGAAGGGGACTCTCAGATCTTAATTAACCTGATCAACTAGATCTTACATAGAACTCTAGCACATAAAGTGGGTAGCAATTGGAGATTGGCGTAAAGGCTGGAACAGATTGAACAATGGCTACTCATTCATAGAGCGATTACCATTAGGCACACTCGTCGGAATGGTAACAAAGTAGTAGACCTCCTAGCAAACATTAGCGTTGAAAGTGGTAAGACTCTTCATGTAGGAGCTCTTAGCACTATAGCCAATACTCATCAATCGTAGGATTTCAATGATCTAGTGCAAAAGGAAAGGGAAAATGTAGAGGAAACGTACCCGGATGCGGGTGTCAACAATGGCATTTAAATGACAAGACGAATCGCCGGCGGGTTGGGAAGCCATTTGGCTAAGTGCTTCGTCTTAAGAGTTCACCGCAGATGGATTAAAAACACCTTGCAGGTGACATTTATTGACTCTGAAAGCTGTGACGAGCTCACCTCCTTCAACACCATGGTCCCTGCAAACCATTTTGTTACTCCTCCCCTTTTCCATGGTGTTTATCCTCCGCAAGCGGCTGAACCATGTTTTAGAACTGCAACAGGCAGTCGCTGTCTAATTCTCCCTTGTTAAGATTTTGGTAATAGTTTTCATTTTTCGCATTCCTGTCATTGTCTTCTTGATTGTGGTTTGCCCACCCCTGCTACCACTCATCGTCGCCTTCATTCCAATTCCTCTGCTGTCAATTCAACCATGGCTCGCCTAAGGCACCGCATGCGCAGTAGGCATGGAGGTTCGCGTGGAGGTTTTAACCGCTCATGAGCTTATACCAGTTCCACCTCTGATTCCCCGGACTCAACTACTGAATTTCCCAACTCACTCATTAACCCCACTCATAGCTACCCAAATACCAGAAGTGGGAGAGGTTGGAGGGACAATGTTGTCCACACTGTGGATATCCCACTCCCTCCTCTTTCTGGCCCTCACAACACACAATTTCATTTCTACAGTTCACTAAACATGCCTACAATCACTGCTACCATCACAATTTCTTTCAAGGAAGAGTCTGCGACGCAAGCTACTCTGTCTAGTTGTGGGAACAAGCAGAACAGGGAAGAGACTGGTGGTCATGGGATCAACAACAAGCAACAAGGTGCAAGAAGTAAGGCTCTGCATGACAAAGATAAAGTTGGGGATGCTGGTAAGTGACAGATGGATGCTAAAGGCACTATAGGTTCTCCAACTGTTCAAGGTCGCGACGCATCTGAAGAGGATGACGATTGGTATCAGTTTTCCTGCTGGCTTGAGGAAGAGCCAGCTCCGGAGGAACCACCAGCCTAACACGTGGCCTCATGCAAAGGTCTCCAGCTCCCAGGTGGATTCGTCTCACTTTTTTTAGTTTTTGGTCTCTTGCAAAGGTGTCCGGCTTCCAGGCGGATATGTTTCTATGATTCATGGCTTTGTGGTCTGGATGTGTTTTGTCTTCACGCCAAGTGTCTTGAATTCTCTAGTTGACTCACTGCTAGGTGGAAATGGCATACTGTTACTTGGTTATGTCCCTGTCTTTTTGGTTCAGGTTTGAATTCCTCTTTGTTCATTTTGGAAAACCAAGGTCTACTTTGAAATAGTTATTCTGGTTCAATGGCTGGTTTCCCCCATAATAGGGGCAGTCTTCAAAGCTTCTTGGACTGGTTTCCCCTCTGTTGGGGCAATCCAATACCAACAGTTGCATTTTGTTATGATGACTGATGCTTAACATCTCTGAGATCAAGTTTCTCTATAACTTTTTTTGTATTATATTAATAGACCAGTACTACTTAGAAAAAAAACCTATGTTTAATACAATTAACAATTAAGACACAAACATATCAATTTAAGATGATATTATCTAATTACAACTGAAAAATTGACTGTGACAGTGCACCCTAAGTTGGCCAGCTTGTAGACAACTATTGTCTTGCACCTATACCGAGGTTGTTATTTTACTTACCATTCACGTTATCTTATATAAAGACAACGATCTGTTGGGCTCTTCGTTTTGTGGGGGTAGTCGACTAAGAAGAACGTGACAAGTTTTACTGACAAGATTTCTAGGACATCAATTCCTCTTCTGTCCCTTTCATATATGCTGATACAATTAGAGACAACTTGTCTATTGTTTCATTCAGCACTACTACACGGAGGGGGACTTTAAGACAATTTTTTAAGAGAAGAAATATTTTGTCTTCAAAATTTCAATATGAGGCGATAGTAAAAAAAGGTAAAGGTAAAGGATTAGGGGTCTGTCTACTGGCATTCACTGAGTGGTTGGTTTACCAGGGTTGTGAAGTGATATTCAACAAAGGAAAAGCATTCCTGAGACACATAGCCATGGGGCAGGTGAAGAAAATTGGGGTTCGTGTGAAGAACCTGTATAAGCTAGATGTGGAAGGATGTGCTACATTAAGCACTAAGGTGGAGAAAGTGAAGGTCACGATGTCGATGAACTTTGGCACAAAATACTTGGTCATTTGTATCATGGTACCTCGAATATTATAGAACAAATAACCACTCGCCTCTCTAAAGGAGAACTTAAGCAATAGGATATATGCAAAGTATGTACATTACAAAAGTACATAAAATCGACATTCCATGATTAGGACAACAAAGTACATGCAATCCTAGAAAGGATCCACTATGATGTTTATGGACCTGTCTTGACAACCTACACTGTCATACACAAATGTTTTGTCACTTTTATTGATGACTTCTCATGGAAGTGTTGGATCTTCTTCACGTGGAATAAATATGAGACATTCTATGAGTTCATAGAATTCAAGACACTAGTTGAAAATGAAGCTAGCAAGAAGGTGAAGGATCTGTTGTAGAGGCTGCAACACCCTCCAAAATTTTGGCTTGCACTCAAATTTCAGAGCCTACTATGGATATTGTGATCAATCATTCCTTAGTCACTTATTGGTAAGTTGATGATCTCAGGCTCCCCTTTTCAATCTTAAGAGTCGTTTATTCTTTTATCTTTACATAGAATGTGTCATCTTTGGGCATGGGGGTAATCGCTTGTCATGCAAAGGGAGGTTTTTTTTGCTTCAAGGGGAAATATTTATGAGAATTATACATGTTTAACACTCATTTCACACACTCTTACACAAGTGTTGCCTTTATCCTCCTGAAGTCTATAATCGAAGCCGCACTTGCCGTAAACTGCCACAAAGGTTGTTGCATTAAGTGAAGTATGTTTTATATGTTCTAGATGGTCTATGTTGTGTCGATAAGTTTTCAAGTGTGTGATCGTAGTGAAGTTTTATCACTATTCACATAAGTTCCAATGATCCCACACTTAGCTAAATTTTGGAGTTTCCTTAGCAACCTAGCCTCATCCAACTTTCCTGAACTACATACTTCACATATGTAACCCTCAAGCTTTTCCGTTGCTTGTTCGAACCGTGCAATACGTAGAAATCCCAACCTCCCTTACCATTCAAAAATGTGTTGTGGTTTCATCCAGTGTCCTTCCCTCAGCCGGAACCCACTGTCTCCAAAAACTGTGCAATTTTGTCCCTTGACTACCCAGTCTGCCTTGCATCCTGAAATTGCATAGATGTGTCCTCCCAAGGTCTCGTCCCAAGTAGTGCCTTACATCTTAAAACTGTGTAAATGTGTCCTCCCAAGGCCTCATCCCGCAACAATCACTGCCCATTGAAAATACACAATTATGTCTCTCACGGGCCACGAAGAAATATGACATGATAGATGACTCTCAAGGAACTGAGGAGAAAAATAAGCAGACCAAGAAACCCAAGGTATGATAGAATATTAGGACCGTATGAAGACTCCATCTGATGCATAACCCTTTGGAGGCTAGGTATGGAAAACAAAGCACGTCTTTTGAAATACACCTCTTAATGTAGCTTAAAAGTTTGCTGATCATTGTCGTATCATTCCGTCTTCAATGACATTCATGATTGCAAGAACTGAAAGTCATTCCATGTGTTTGATCTACGTGTCTTTCTCCCTTTCACTTGTTTATTACATAGCTTAGAAGATGAAGAGTATTACCACTTGTTTATTTAAGCTACTGAGGTTGTGACCAACATGATCTTATGACTAACCAGGCACGATACAAGGCATCCTAAGTGGGATGAAAGATGTTTGATGATATGTATGTAGTCAGTACACTCCTCCCCATTACTCCTTTGCATTAATCCTTGCTTTGTATCTTGCATGTACCCTCACCGCTTGTCAGATTTGGCTACCTGTTGCCAATAGTCTCTTAGCTCTTTCCTAACAAAGCAGGTGAAGGAATTTCCTTCAACCTGATTTCTTCGAGGCTCTTCATAGAAATTATAGAGCTAAGAGAAGGAGATGTGGAATCTCACTATCAAACTCTTGAAAATACTTTGCATGTTCGAATATATCCAAACAATTAAGCTACCACTAACCAACATTGTCAATCTTGGAAGACTCAAGAAAGATGACATCTCTAGATATTATAAACTTCTTATTCACTTCATCATAGAGATGCTATGCTTTGGAGGTATGAGTACCCAAAGAAGATACATTTGTGACTCCTTGCACTGAGTTTTTTTATCTATTCCTTAGGTATGAAGGCATAATATGAGGAACCAAAAACCCTGAGATGCCTCACCGAAGGAATGTGGCCATACCACATTTCATAGGGAGTCTTGTTTCTAATAACAAGAGTTGGACACCTATTATTTATATACACAACACATAGAACCACATCAGCCCAAAACCTTATGAACTTAACATGTGAACTATGCTAAGTTCATAGTGAAAGTAATACATTCCAATGAACTATGTTTTGAAAAATGCAACAAGAAATTCTCAATTTGATTTTTTCTTGATTAAATTGAAAAAATTCAAATTTACACATCAACAAACAGCTTGGATGATGTTAACTTGTGTGACATGGCTTGTGTCACCTAGTTTAATCAATAAATTCGAGTTGGAGGAGTTAGACTTCAGTTCTGCATATGCGATTGCTAACTTGTGGCAATAAAGGTCAAGTATCTCAGGTTGTTGCCAGTTAAACTAGTTCTAACTTTCGGAGGAACTAGTGGAAGGTCATTTAAGTAGTGGGACTTCAGTCAAACTCGATGATCATCTAGTTAACTGATCAATCAACCCAAAATAGTTGGGGCATGAAGAGAAGTCAAGTCCCCTAAAATTGGTGGAGATTCGAAGGTAGTTTTAATTTCTTGTAGCTCACATAGATGCAAGAACTTGCTATAACCATAGTGGAGGAGGTAGCTTGATTAGGAGATTCTTGTGAAATTAGAGAGAAAATGATTTTTTGTAGCATTAATAGCCTACCAGCAATTTGTTTTGCACCACACTTCAATGTTTTGGGCATGGTTTTTGAGGGTTGATATTTTTTTTACTATGCTTTTTGGTCATGCACATCCTCACTAAGTATCTTGGGAGGTCTATAATAGTTCCTTGCATGCACATCCTCACTAAATATCTTTTGGGATGTCTGTACTAGGTCCTTGAAATTTTCTGTTTGCCAAGGCTTAACTACTTATGGTCTTAGGTGCTCACAACAATTCGAAAGTTTATGGCACTTTCCAAATCACCATTCTTGAAAGGATCCAACAAAACGACTTCAGAGGAAGATGAGAAGGGAAAACTCTTATTGGAACTAGGCTAGAACTAGTGGAATTGGTTGGTCCTAATGGTTTTAGAGTTGTACTAGTCTAGTTTGGTGGTTCAGATTGGCTAAGGTTGGTCTTGTATTGAACTGACCTTAAAACACCAAATTCACTAGTTCTCTAATAAACTAAACAATTCTGAAGAATGTAGTGCAACATAGCTAATGACCACCAAATAATAATTTTTTAATAAAAAATACTGAAAAGGAAAAAAAAATTATTAACTCGAGGGCCCTACAAAACCTAACCCTAGTAATTAATGGTAATATTTAATTTTTAAAGTTAAAGTAAAAATTGACATCCTCCTTATCTTTCCTTTTTGAAAAGGAAAGATAAGGATAATGTCATATTTTACTTAAATTTTTAATATTAACATTAATTGTTTCAAGTTGTTTCAGAGTGGTTCCAACTTCATTCAATTTTGAGAAAGTCAAATTTTAGATCCCATTCAAAACTTAGTGGTTATTGTTTGGACCACTTATTTATAATGAGTCCTAGACTTTGACTTCCAATTTTTTAGGTGCAATTATTGCATAATCATATTCCTCATGAGACTTTGCAGCAGAAGTTGATCTTTAATCCGTTGCAAGCACTTGACCTAGCTTAGGGAACCATCAGCTACCCCTCCCAAGTTGCACCTCAACATTGAAATTTTCTTTTTCAGTAGACATTCATTTTATCCATTAGATCATTTCTTCCACTGTGACAGTCCAACAACACCCATGCCAGCATATGCTTGACAATCCATCTCATCTTTATTGCTATCTTATAAACACTCTTAAATCTTGTGTCTCCAATATAAAAGAGGAAGAACCAGAAAGGGCTTTCTTGGCCCTCTTCACAACCCACAATATGTTTAGCTTCTCGTGCTTACACTCTAGTCTTCTCGCAGCTTCAGAATGGTGAATCTTAAACACAGTCTCATGATGTCCATTCAGAGAAGCATAATTCACCCTTTGTTTGAATCAAATTACCCCCCTAGCATTCCCTTTACCTTTACATGCAGGCATATATTTTCCTTCTGGATGACTGTTAAGCTTCCCATCTCTATTTTGCCTCCCTCTCCTACCCTTATGAACCCAATAAGTTGAATTTAACCAATCTCAATGTATCTGAGATAAACAATCCATCCAACTGGGTAGATTGAGTTGAGACCCTTTTAGAAACTAAATCCATCCCTCCATAATGATATATCCCTCCCCAACAACATCATCATGCTCTGTTCGAGATCTATCATTCCCATGATCACTATAAATTTTTGAGTCCTTCACTTACACATTTGGTAACATCACCATTCAAATCACTTATACTTTGTTGTGTTGTTTCTTGTGTTATGATTTCCTTTAATGGAAATATCTCCCTAGTAGGCACGAGTAACTAAATTCAAGTTCTTATTGAACTCTTGTGTTAACATACTTAATTTTCATTTTGACCTATTTGGTTTCAAATTCTTGTGTGGTTGGTTTACTGGTTGACTACTAGCATTCACCAAGTGGTTATTGATGATCATAGTTAGTCTAGAGTGAATGCTGGACTTTGCCTTGAAAACCAAGCCCCAAGAATAAGCAATTATCATGGAACATTTCAGAGCCCATACTAGTGGAAGGCCAATTGTGTAGTGGGACTTTGGTCAAACTCAGTGATCATCAAATTAATTGATCAATCAACCCAAAATATCTAGTGCATGGAGAATTCGAGTTACCCAAATATGGTGGAGATTCCAAGGCAATGTAACATCAATTGTAGACTAGCCTTGAGTGTACAGGTGTTTCATGTAGTCACATGATCAACCTTGGGAATTTCACAATCCATTTTGTAAAAATTCCTAAATAATACTGGCCTAATTTCTCAAGGAATTGCACAAGGAAATATGGTCTCAAATAGAGGTAGAAATTTACTAAGTCTGGGTTATAGCTTCTCAGTGAGACGAGAGACAGGTTATTCACTTGCAGGTTGTGCTCAATTGAGAAAATAAATTGCAATACATTTCTATTCATCATAATAATGCAAGCAGAGATTGGGATTTTTAGCATATTTCTTTCCTTGGGAAAAATTATGTGTGAATGCGTGTTATTTCTTATTGCATGTATGAAATTTTTGTTTTAAATTGTGAATTAACTTCGAGAGAGAAATAGAGTAGGTTTGTGTCTTGTGATTTTGATTAAAACTTCATAAGTAGTTGCAACTCTACACCATAATTTCTACAAGGATGGTGGAGGAAAATTACAGAATATTTGTTAGTAGACAATATCCCTACTTAAAAGTATCTATGACAAGCGAGAAGAAGACGTTGAGGATAAAATATTGGATTGTGGAAGAATTAGTCA
>APFE031434194.1:0-21004 GCA_000404065.3 Pinus taeda
ACTCCTCAATGTGCTCCATTATTGAACCCTTTTGTTTGAGACTTATCAATTGGCTAAAAAAAGTGTTGCTTTTGTATCCTCATAATGGTGCCATCAATTCTTCCGTAAAAATTGCCCAAGTGATAAATTGTTTACGAGAGCAAAGCCATTGATACCATACAAACTGATTTGGTTCCAAATATAAAGTTGCATACGTACCTTTTGTGTGTTTTGCACATTATTGAGATCGAAAAATTGCTCCATCTGTAATATCCATGTTGCGGGATCCTTGCCATCAAACTTCCTCATATCGATTTTTGGAATATGGTGGGTCTGCGATCCAACATTAGAGTCTATGGAATAATGATTAACATTTCTTTTGTTCTCATCATGAGTTTCCTTTACTACCCTTTCGCCATTAGTGACCATTTCTTGTAGCAACTTATTCATATTTATCTTCAATTTGTCCATGTTTGTCTTCAAATATATCTTCAAATCATCCATCTTAGCTTCTACGCCTTTCTTTAAACCATCCATATTAGCTTCTACATCTTTCTTTAAACCATCCATCTTAGATTTTGTTCCTTTTTGTGCAAGTGACAATTGTTGCACTTGGTCTCATAATTTTGATATATCATGTTGCATTTCTTCCTCTTCTTCATGGGTCATGCTAGAGCTTTCAGGTTGCCTAATAGGTGTTTGCATTTTCTTTCCTCAGGGCATTAATTACCAATAATAATGCTTTACTATGCCCTTTGAATTCCTTCAAACTAATTTTTCAAACCAATCTTATGCAAAAATTTAAAAAAAAACTACACACCTTTTTTCACATTGTAAGAGCCTGATATTGAATCTGATGTATCTCTGTAGTTTCGGATCATCCAGTTTTGAAATTGCGATATGTGGTAGCCCTCTGTGTCCTATTTCCAATGCCACCAGTCTGATCCAAATTGGGTTCTCCAAGGAAGATTTATGGAAAATCTCCCAGAGTGACCTGATTATAGACTAGTTCAGTAGAGCGAACTTGTACGATGTGCCACGAGTCACTGTTTCGACCTTTAGCTTTGAAACATATATAGAAGAAACTACAATCCGTCCTCTTTATGCTTCTTATGAAATTTCAATCCAATGCTCAGAGAAAACGTTATGACGATTTTCCCCAGGTCACCTCTTTGGAATGTAATTTAGAAGTCCACAAAAATCCCAACTTCCTCAAATCATATCTCCACAAATATAGCGCAAAACGATCTGAAATTTAGACCCGAGATTTAGCGCGATGTCTTCTCAAATGGGTTTTGTTTTCAACTTTTGAAACGTCGCAGAAAACAATTTATAGAAAAAAGGCCACGATGACCGGTTTAGAGCAGCGAAACCCTAAAATCCAAAGCTCTGATACCAAATGTTATGTACCCAGCTCAAGAAAAAGATAGAAAAGATAGATCAACGCCTTAGAATTCAGCCTCTTTGGGGGCAACCTCCCTTACATTACATAAACGAACAATTCTTGGATGATTCAAATTTAAAAACCTCCTTTCTATATATAGGAGTCTAAGGAGTCACAATATAACCCAACCGACCTAAAAATAATAATATAAAGCCACAAAAATAACAATACAGGGATTCTATGGGGCACAGTAATAAAAAATGCGGAGAATAGGCACAACAATATTAATAATGGGTATAACTACAATATTAATGGGGTAATCACTATTATTATAGGGACCCAACAATATCATCATATATATTAACTCTAGGTATATATAGGATGGAACAACAAAGACATAGACTGATAGAGGTGGAGAGATAGAAGGAGTGAGAAAAAGGAGGAGAGAGGAGGATATAGAGATGGAGTTTGGAAGAGAGAACATGCAGGGAGAAGAAAGACATAGAAAAAGAAAAGTGGCAAGAGAGAGGGAGTGACAAGGAAGATATGAGAGAGTGTTTATGCTTGGGGGTGAGATAGAGAGACAAAGAAGGATAGATGGAGAGAAGGGAGACAGGGTGGAAAGGCAGGGGGGCAGAAGGAGAGAGGGAGGGAGATAGTGACAAAGTTGGACGATGAAGGGGGAGAGAGAGAGAGAGATAGAGGATGGGAGAGAGAGTGAGAGACATGAAAAAAGAGAGTGAGGACGAGAGAGGGAGAAAGAGAGAGGAAGGTAAGAAGAAAGACATATAGAGAGAAAGGTGGAGAGAGTGATAATAGAGATGGAGAGAGAGGGAGAGAGGAGAGTAGGAGGGAAGAGAGATAGAAGGGGGGAGAGGGGGAGAAGGGGAAGAGAGAGAGTGAAAGAGAGGAATAGGGAGGGAGAGATAAATAGATATGGAGAAAGAGTGTGTATGTTTTGGGGGTGATACAGAAAGACAAAAGAGAGCCAAAGGAAAATAGGCATATCGATAAAAGGTGAAGAGATGGAAGAAGAGAGAGATACAAATAGGGATAGATATCTAAAAATGGAGAGAGATAGCATGTGTGCTTGAGCGGGGGGTGAGATAGAGAGACAAAGGAGGAGAGATGGAGGGAGATATACATATAGATGGAAGGGGAGAGAGGGAAGAATATTTCTTGCACTAGATGCACTGATTCCAGTGTAGATGGGGATTTCTAATCCTATTTAATTGTTTGTATTGAAGGAGATAAACTAAATTATATGGGAAGGGAGGAATGAAAAGAGAGAGCGAAGAAGAGGAATGAGAGAGGGAGATAAGGGTAAGAGAGAGAGAGAGATGGAGACACATATATGGAGGGGAGAGAGGAGGAGAGAGAAGGAGAGAGGGAGGGAGAAAGTGACAGGGTTGGAGGGAATATATATATATTTAATATATATATATATATATATATATATATATATATATGGGGGGAGAAAGGGATAGACAGGAAGGATGAAAGAGACAAGGAGAGAGGGGGGGAAGAATAAAGACAAAGAGAGAGAGAAGAGAGAGAGAGAGAGAGAGAGAGGGAGTGACAAGGGAGAGATAGGGATAATGTGTGTATGTTTAGGGGTGAGATAGAGAGACAAAGAAGGAGAGATGGAGGAAGATAGAGATATAGATGGAGGGGGGAGAGAGAGAAGAAGATTCCTTGCACTAGATGCATCGGTTTTAGCATACATGGTGATTTCTAATCATATTTGATTGCTTCCACTACATGATGCCTTCATTTTAATGTAGATGTTCATTTCTAATGATATTTGATTGTTTACACTAGATGCAATAATTGCAGTGTATATGTTGATTTCTAATCCTATTTGATTGGTTGCACTAGATGGGGATAATGTGTGTATGTTTAGGGGTGAGATAGAGAGACAAAGAAGGAGAGATGGAGGAAGATAGAGATATAGATGGGGGTGGGTGGATGGGGAGGAGGAAAGAAGATTAGAAGATTACTCACACTAGATGCATTGGTTTTAGCATACATGGTGATTTCTAATCCTATTTGATTGCTTCCACTAGATGGTTCCTTCATTTTAATGTACATGTTGATTTCTAATGATATTTGATTGTTTACACTAGATGCAATAATTTCATTGTATATGTTGATTTCTAATCCTATTTGATTTCTTGCACTAGATGCATTAATTTTATTGTAAACATTTTCTAACTCTATTTGATTGGTTGCACTAGATAGGGATAATGTGTGTATGTTTAGGGGTGAGATAGATAGACAAAGAAGGAGAGATGGAGGAAGATAGAGATATAGATGGAGGGCGGAGAGAGGGAGGAATATTCCTCGCACTAGATGCATTGATTTTAGCATACATGGTGATTTCTAATCCTATTTGATTGCTTCCACTAGATGATGCCTTCATTTTAATGTAGTTGCTGATTTCTAATGATATTTGATTGTTTACACTAGATGCAATAATTTTAGTGTATATGTTGATTTCTAATCCTATTTGATTGCTTGCACTAGATGCATTAATTTTATTGTAAACATTTTCTAATTCTATTTGATTGCTTGCACTAGATGCATTGATTTCAGTGTAGATGGTAATTTATAATCCTATTTGACTGCTTGCACTAGATACATTGATTTCATAATAGACAGTGATTTATAATCATATTTGTTTACTTGCACTAGATGCATCAATTTCAATGTAGATGTTGATTTCTAATGATATTTGATTGCTTGCACTAGATGCATTGATTTTAATGTAGATGCTTTCTACTTCTATTTGATTGCTTGCACTAGATGCATTGATTTCAGTGTAGATGTTGATTTCTATTTATATTTGATTGTTTACACTAGATGTATTTATTTTAGTGTAGATGTTGATTTTTTATTATATTTGATTTCTTACACTAGATACATTAATTTCCGTGTATATGTAGATTTCTAATCCTATTTGATTGCTTGGTTTAGATGCATTGATTTCGGTGTAGATGTTTTTTCTAATCATATTTGATTTCTTGCATTAGATGCATTGATTTTAGTGTAGACGTTGATTTCTGATTTGATGTAACTAGATGTATGATGGTACATTAATTTTAAAGTGATTGGATTATTAGTGTGATTGATAGGGAGATAATCACAAAGTTGGAGGATCAAGGGAGAGAGGGGGAGAGAGAGAGAGGAAGAGAGTGAGGGCGTGAGAGGGAGAAGGAGAGAGGAAGGTAAGAAGAATGACATATAGAGAGTGTTAGTGTCAATTAGTTTTTCCTGTCACCAGTGATCAAATATTCTTTTACCAAGTTTTGTTAGGGGTTTCAAACTCAAATTTTATCATGTCACTAGGTTTTTAGAATAAAATTTGGTCATTGGTTAGTGTGTCTAGGGTTGTTTCTACTCTCTCAAGAATTTCACATGCCGATAACTTTCATCACTCAACTAAGTGTATCATCATTAAGAGACTATAATCATCATGTCAGTAATCATCATCATGATTTCATTCAGTTCAATGTCTCCATTAGGTCATTAGTGTTTAAAGGTCACTAAAACTTTCATTTCATGCATAAAATCTAGCAAAGGAGGACTAGTAATAAGAAAGTCTCTTCAATAAATTTTGATTTAAAATGTAATTTTATGTTTTTATATGTAATAAGTACTTCAAAGTTCCAAAGGTTGCAGTTCAGAGTTCCAAAAAGATCCAATGTTTCAAGAAAGCCAATAAAGTTACAAAGGTTCAACTTTCAAAGTTTATAAAGTGTCAAGGTTCCAAATTCGAGTTTAAAAGGGTAAGATGAGTTTTTTTTTAACTCATTTGCACTCTTAAAAATCTCAAGATCTCTCAGTCATCATTGTGCAAACTCAAAAAGGAGAAAAATTTGTGAAATATTGAGGGTTTTGTTGCATTTTGGAAGGTGTGACCCTTCCTATGACCTTTTTGAGGAGGTGTGACCTTTTTGAGCATTGATATTCTTTGCATGACCTTTTTGGGAGTGCGACCCAAGGAGCAACCCATAGCACGACCCTTTTGGGAAATTCGTAGTGTTTGGATTTATTCTTGGTTTCAAGATAATCTTCGATTTCTTCTAGCTTCTAGAGATTGTTCAAGGACTCCTAAGCCTCCACAAATAGTAAGTGATCATCTACACCATCATTTCAAAGAATTTCAACAAGATAAATTGATTTCTTCTTAGGGTTTTCTCCAGCAAATATTTTGGTGAATGAAACCTAGCTTTTACTAATTTGCCACTATCATCTATCATCCATGAAACCCTTACTTAATATCTCCTATCATTTCACTACTCATTCGCCATTGATTTCATCAAACCCTAGCCTTCCACTACATTTTCACCTTTGAGAAAACTCCCACATCCTTTTTATCAACATTATATCGCTAGGGTATTATCCTTTAACAAATTTAATGAAGAGTGAATGAGAAAGTGAAAATAAAGTACACAAGGGAGGACATCATTCAAGGTTTGAGCCATCCAACCTGAGAGAAATCAATGCTTCTCCATTTGTCCAAAAATGTTTCAAAAATGTTGGTTGTATGAAGTTTTATGAGAAGTTTGCAGAGGTTGGTTCTCATGTCCCTTTCACAAGCCTTTTTGCCCAAAATTTCAACGCAGACAAGGTTACCATAGTAGGTTTAGAGTTCAATGTTTCAACATATATTATTTCTTTAGCCACGGGTATCCCCAATCACGGTGACACTTGGTTCAAAGGCATGGAATCACACCTTGATGATTATAAGTTGTTCTTAAAACCTAATTTCAGAGACACTTCTAAGCAAGTTTTTCCTTTTAGACATGTGCTTAACAAGTATGACCCTTTAATGAAGCTTATTATGAAATATTTTACATGTGAAGGAAGATTCTCCAAATTATACAAGTATCATGTTAGGTTACTTATGCACTTCACCTCTACAAGAACACTTAATTTGTGCAACTTTCTGTTTAGGAGTGTGGTGAAGATGATTGAAAAAATTCACACCAAGGGACAACCTCATATCACCATTTTGTTTCACCATAGCCTTATCAATATTGTGGTTATGCATAAGCTTTTAGTCAAGCAAATCACCTGGGAAACCTTTCTGGATAAACTAAAAATTTCTCCTGGTATTAGCCCCACTATTTCTCCTAGAAAAACAACACCATCAGGGTCAAGGTCCACAAGAAAAAAGGCAGAGGTTTTAGAGACACCTAGACCTAAGGTAACCAAGATATATCAAAGAGGGAACATGCTTATGTTTGCTCCACATATTGTGGAAGGGGTCAAGCCTTATACATCAACACAACAGGGATCACATTTGCAGGATGGGGAGATCATCCATCATGACATACACATATTGGACTTGGAGTCCCAAGATGATGATCAAACCCTGCAACAAGTTATCAAAGAGAAGGATTCTCAAATCATGGAACTCATGGACAACTTGGCAAGGGCCAAATTCATCATTTCCTTCCTTGAGCAAGAAAATAGTCAACTCAAGGTCAAACAACTAATAATGGAAAAAGAGAAAGAGGTCAAAGGTAAAGCAGTGGTAGAGCATGATGAGTATGATGAACAAGAAAAGCATGTTGGAAGGAAGAGGCCTAGGACAATGGGTCTCAAAAGAGCATTTTAGAAGAAAAGAGACCAAAACCTTCTAGACAAGGATTTGAGTATTGAAGACATAATTCCTATGGAAATCAATGAAAACAGGAAATATTGGCTTGGCAAATTCAATGGCCATATAGAGAATCTTCTTGACAAGGTTAACAGGGACAATCATATGTTGAGGCACATGGCCCATCACTATCAGACAAGGAATCAAATTTGCATAAACCAAAATTGAGAAATTGAAAACAAAATTGAAAGAAGTCCAAGACAAGCAAAGGGAGTCAAGAAAAAATGGGTAAAAGTGTGAAATTGGTGGCTAAAGCATCCTTCGATCTCTATTTTATCATCCATAGCAGCCAAGGAGAGAATTTTCAAAAATTTTGGAGCAATTTGAAAATATCCTAAAATTTTGCAGGAAATGACACATAGAAGCATTGCATAGAGGCGCGACCTTTTTTCCCTGGACATCCAAATGAAATATTTCATACATGGATAAGTGAATAATGATGAGTACATGCCAAATCTTAGCTTAGTTTTGCATGAAAGCTTATTATTTTGATCAGAAACTCAAAAAACCCACCTTTTTCATGCTTTTGCCATTAAATCTAGACTGGCACGGTGCTTCTTAGTAAGCTTGGAAAAATCAAGTTTGGGAGGCCTTCCCATGGGTATTTTTTGGAGCTTGATGGCTCATTGGAAAGTAGACACGTGGGGTTAATTGCTTTCAGAATATAGAATGGACTCCTAAAAGTCTGTCAAAATCAGCTCTGAATAGATGTGACCCTTTTGAAAAAAATATTGTTTTGGTGCACGCTGGTGCAACCTTTTTGCTGGCTAGTGTGAACCTTTTGGTCCTGGCGGGACCCATCCATTCAAGTAACTTTTTGAGCAATAAATGGTTGAAAAATAGAGATATTGTGATCTATTACTTTTACTTTAGGTTTCTTAGTTGGCTTTTGCCTCACTTTGTGAGGAAATTTGTAATTAATGAGGAGATATGCTCTCCTTAACTTTGGCCTAAATTGTGGGAATTGTCTCAACTATCCTATTTTTTAGGTGAGGACTAATCAAAGCCATTTATGATGAACCTTGAATAGAATTTTCGACCTGATGAGATGTCATGTGTTGTATTCTCCTATATTAGATGGGAAAGAATCAATTTCCAAAGGTTGGACATCTGAGGAGAGAACTATTGTAGCCTATATTTGACATTTCTGGAAATCTAAGGACACAGTTGCAGCTATTACTTAGGAATTCATGTGCAGTAAGTTTATGACGTTGTTTTTCCTCTCTTATTACTTTATATGAATGATATTTATTTTATCTTTCCTATCATCAACTCTTCAATAGTTTTCCTTACAGTTTATAAACATAATTATTTTCACTAAGCTTTGTTTTGATGGAAAATTATTATGTGTTACTTTCTCTCTTACTTAATGAATTCATGTTTCATGCTCATTAAGACATGTGTACTTCTTCTGAATACCATACTACACCGACAAAACCTAAAATCCATCACAAAATTATTGCTACCTTGTTCCTTTGTATCTTTGCTACTGTAATCCTTTGACCCTCTGACCTAGCTACTTGGTTTTTCTCCCTTATCCAACAAAAAAACCCTAAATTTTCCAAAACCTACCTGAGCCTAGCTACCTAGCCTAAAATCCTTTACATCTCAGTCATCTGTTGGCTGTGATTTCATAGAGAGATCCCTCAATGGTTTGGTAGGGCTCACTACCAAACTAAAATCTTGGTCTGTGGTTACCTACGTCGATTGCTCTCAGCCTCATACATTGTAGGGGATAAAATTTTGGCAGGCCAAAGAAATGGTTGTTATATCATTCCTGGGAATTAGTTCTATTAGTGCTTTCAAGACTAGTTATGTGGGTCACAAATTCCAGTATCCAAAAAGGTTTATTTAAGAAATCACATCAAGTTCAAGGTGTAAAAACTCTGACTCCTAAAAGATACACGAGGTCAAATCCTAACCCAAATCCACCTGCTATTTTTGATGATCCGGAGAAGTTTCTTAAGAGACTCAAAAATCCTATTCCTGAAAGTGAACCTAGAAAATTGGTAAAAATTACATCTCTACCTGATCAATTATTGACTGTTGAAGATATTTATTTTGATATTCAGTTTGAGCAATCTTCGTTTCGATCTAAATCTGAATCTTCCCTTTTGGAAGTGGTTTTTGACCCTATTAGGTTTGATTCCTACCTCCCTTCTACTAAATCTTTCCAAAATTGATCACGAGTTGTGGTTAAATTTTGATAAACTTCAAAGCTTAGTAGACCAACTTCAAATCACTACCGAGAAAGCTTACATTCAATATCAACTTGAAAACCTGGCTACTGCTTCATCCTCTACTTCATCTCCAAACACATCAGCTACATCATCTGCCATTGTTAGTTTACCACTATCTCTGCTAGTGTCGTCATCTCCATCAACACAGCCTATTGTAATACCTACACAACCCATTGTAGTACATCTACTACCTCCTCCAATATTTGTGGCACGGTTTGCTCCTTTATAATTACCTAGTCAACTTGCTACCCTACCTCAGAACTATGGTAAAAGACTCCCTATTTTTTATGGAACATCAGAGATCAGAGCACAAAAACATGTTGACAAACTAATAGATTTTATTGACATTGAAGAGGTTGATGAGGAGGATGCAAATATGAGAATCATAGCCAAGAGTTTTTTTGGAGATGTGAAGAAATGGTTTCGCAGTTTGGCAGCGAATTCCATCAATAGTTCCTAGCAGTTGATAGAGTTATTCTTAGCCTGGTGGCAGGAAAGGAAAAATCTATTACAAATTTTGGGTGAGTACAGTGCAAACTCGAATGAGACAGTGTAGGAGTTTACAACACAGTTCAATCTAGGTTATAATTCCATTCCTAGTGATATCAAATCTCCCCCTAGTTTAGCCCTCCTCCACTATCCTGATGAATTCGATCTAGACATGGCATATCAGCTTAGGGAGAGAGATCCTGTAGATTTGGAAGAAATGCAACACAATGTTGTAAGTGTGGAAGCCAATTTTCTTATCAAAAAATCCAAAATCAAACCGGAGAAACCTGAGAAGAAAGTCACTATTAAGGAGGAGTCATCTTCTTCTTCTGAGGTAAAGCTTGACACTTTGATTAAATAAATGCAAAGGATGATGGAAAAAATGACTATTGCTGATAGATAAGCAGAGCCTTCGATAAGGAAGCTAAACTATAGGTGCTAGTAGCAATCATAGTTTCAAAATAAGCATAAAGAACAGAAAAATCAGGATCCTCAGGGACAGATCAGAACACCATTTCAACAAAACTACACACAAGGCCCGAAAGATGATGAAGAAGAAATTGTTGAGCCTAATCATTTCTTTGAGGAAGATGAATCACATATCTTTCTGACTGAGGAAGATCCGTTTTCTCAGGAATCAATAAAACCAAGTGATCAGTAGCTTGTCCTTGCCAATGATGATTCATGGGCAATGCAGACCAAAGAGTATCAAAGGGGATATCATAATGCCCTCAATCATTTGCACAAACAATACAACTTGAGGAGTAGAAATGTCCTTATCACATTACTTCAGAAAAGGCATCTTAGATATTGTATTAAAAGGAATCTTAGATATTGATTGCCTTGTCATATGGATGGAAATAAATATAAATAATAAAACTTTTACATGCATTCTCTTTCAAAGTGATGAGCTTAGTGCAAAATTGGATTCGACCCACCAATTTCCTTGTAAGTGGATTGAGCATGGTCTTAAATATGTGGGTTTCTTTCTGAAACCCAAGTCATATCATTTTGAATTTGGATATGGATATAAAAAAAATTGAAGCTAGGATAAACCAATGGACCAATGGGTGGTTTTCTAGGGCTGGTAGGATGTTATTCATCAAATAGGTCCTAGAAAGAATTCACATATGTTGGACATCGATGGGAAAAGTGTTGAACGGTATTCTCAACAAAGGAAACAAAATTTGTTTTAAATTATTATGGTTAGGTAACCAGAATTTTGAAGGTATTCCAATGGTAAAATATTCATGAATTTCACAACCAAAATGTCTAAAGAGATGGGGCTTAAGAAAAAATTCTAGTTTAAAAGGATTTTGTGGAACATTTTCCTCTCATTAGTCCATGGATCACATGGCATATATAGAATAGAAAACATGTGTAGCTTGGTGAGGACAACTGTATGGCTGTAGGAAACTCTTATATACTTTCTTCAAATATGATTACTAAGTTACACCCCAAAGGCTATTACTACTTATGGGATATAAAATGTTTAAACATTTCTTACCTTGGTAGATCAATGTGGTTGTATATGGAACAAATAGTGCTTGAGACCAATCAAACAAAATAATAGGATGACTTTGTGGACTATTTGGTCTTTGATTTCTTTTGATTGGATTTATATTCAAAGTATTTATCGAGTTGTACTAAAAAACCAACAAATGGTGTTTTCACAGCCAAGTTGAGCTACATATCCTAGCTAGAACTCAGTTTCAAGGGATATATCATCTAGTGGTAAGAGTGATTGTTTAAGCCCCATGCACTAGTAAAGTTAAAGATTCTAATGTGGTTTTCTATATTTGAAAATCTCGTAAGTTGGTATAATTTAACAAAAAGGGGGTTGATGGGTCTCGGGTGGTGTGCATTATGTTAGAATGATTTTGAAACATATATTAATTTGTTTATTTCATTCCCTTTATCTTTACAATTTTGGACATATTTTAAATCTACACTTTCCATTTCAAGTAAGTGGGATGGATCTTAGATGGAAGCAAGCCTATGCCCGTGCATGTAAGATTCTTCCTTACTTTGTTTTGAAGCACCCCCCGCCCCCCCTCTTATTTGTTTACTTCATTTCATGGGTGAGAAAATTATTGTTATTAAAGATAAGTCAGTTCCAATTGTGTTAGTATCTAAGTTAATAGAAAATATTTCCAAGGAATATAGGACCGATACAAAATAGGAAAAAACCAAAATCATTATTATTTTCCCCGAGAATGAGGGATTCCCTAGAGCTTATTTGGCAATGCTAGTCAATGATGTCTTCCTCGATTCAATGTTTGATCCCTCCTCTATCTTTCTCATTCAACTTTTTATTTGTTATGATATTCTCCTTATTTTGGTTTTAACTATAACGAATAATTTGGTTCTCTATGGATACTTCTATTTAAGGCCTAGAAGATTATATTAAAAAAAATTCAAGTGTGGGAAGATTAAAAACTATTATCGATTGGAATAACAACAAGGTGAATGTATAAAATGGTAGTCTACATTAAATCCTCTCACAAATAAGGGAGTGCATCTCACCTTTTGAATGGAAATTATTTCTACTCATTTACAAGGAAAGGGATGCGAGAGTAGATGAGTTGTCAAAGGAGACATTGTCTCCTTTGATTGGCTCTTTCCTCATTCTTGAATTTTATGAGGATTAATTGATACAAGACATATCTTTTTCATATATATAATATATATATATATATATATATATATATATATATATATATATATATATATATATATATATATATATATATATAAAACATAGTATTGCATAATTGTTGAACTACATTGGTATGTAGGAATTTTTTAAGATGTCATACACAAATGATGATTTACAAAAGTGTTTTGAAAAAAAAAAAAAGTAATACATAGAATTCCATAGGAAATTGTAAATTAATAACCTAGCTACAAATTTTTGTAAGATATTAGAAATCAATTTTGAAACAAGATGTATTTTGTAAAGTATTAGAAAAAGAATAATTTGGATATGTTGTGAATTTTGAATGGGGAACATGTATATTTATTTTTTTTACAAGAAATATAAGGATTTTTCTCTCTTAGAATTTTTTTTTAATCTTCAGCTAAAATACTTTTACATTTATGTTAAGAGTAATTTACTTCTTGAGAATATTTATATTATATTCAAAAGTCATTTATAATACTTTATTGTATTATAAGTTAACATAATTGTCATGGTTAATATGGGTTGTCATCTTCCATTTAAAATGTGAAAAATAAACCTATATAGTTAAAATAATTTCAACTCAACCATAAGGGATAATGTTATGTTCTAAAATGTGAATGATTTTTTTAATTTTTATTTTGGTAATACAATTTTGTTCTTTGCTTTCCATGTAGGTGACCAAAACATTCCTATCCCATGATGTCATTGGTTAATGGCTTTAGACCCGTGATTAGACTACTCAAGCAACTAGGTATAATTATCACTCTAGGTGAGTTAAAGTATCACACATCCTTCTCATTCTTTGTTTTTTAATGACTATTCAAAAGCCTACACACATTTTGAAAACGTACTCTCTGGTCATAGATGAATATTTTGGATGCATTAGAAAACTATTAATATTGAAAATAAAATGTATTAGACAAAAGAAAGATAGCAAGTGAAACTTACTAGATGGTAATTCCATTGCTATTAATATCTAAGATTATATATTTGATTTAAGTTTAATAAAAAATTCAAAAACTCCCCCTCTCAAATGTCTTTGTTAATATTCTTGAGTCCAAACCTATACTAAATAAATGAAATATCAAAATAATTCGTAGAATGATTTTAATTATATAAGTTAAAATGTGGAACATTGCATATAAAAAAACATGATATCACATTATTTTAATGTGTAAATAATATAAGTCATTGTTGATTTTAGGCTTCTCTAATCCATATCAAATTTATTGAGAAGAGTTTTTGGCGAAAATCATATCATAATTCATTTGTCAACGTGTTTTGAACCAACAAGTGTGGTTCATCATCTGGACAAGTTGAAGAACCAGATCATGGCTACAAATTAAATAGAGAGAGCAAAACATTCAAGGAGGAAGAGTTATTAGCATTGGTACCTTGAAATGGTATATTTTTGGAGCTAACACATAGTGTAAAAGCCCAGATGTGAGATAAAAAGAGAGTCAGTGTGGATGATGGGTAGATAAAATGAAAAATTGTAGAATATGTGTCTCTTTGAAATTATCTTTTTATAACGTTGTGTCGAAGAATATTGGAAACTTAAATAGGTTAATGATTTTTCCCAAGAGGTTAGAAGACCAAACATTATGAAGAATGTCAAGGAGAGAAAGCCATTGGAAAAGTAATGAGAATTAGTTTTTATGAAAATATTCTCACATAACATCATTATGGCCATTCTCTCCTCATGCTACCATATGACATCATTATGGCCTTTCCCTCCTCATGCTACCTTTTTCGTTTAGGATACCATGTTGTAGATGAGTATTTGATTTATACGTTTATGAAAATGATTATTGCATAAGAGGTCCCCTTATTGTTTTGAATTTGATTGTGTATTATAAATTCATTTTTGTTTGGTCATCAAATGGTATGATATTTTAAATTGGCAGGCCCATTGGGTCATGGAATAGGGGAATAGGGGAAATGTGATCTTATAAGTTTTTTATATTGAACGACCAACCACATCTTATTCTAAATACTTTTATATCCTTAAAACACTTGGTAGAGACCCTATACTTACATCATGCATTCTACGTTGTATTGTTTGAACATTGTTTAGTCTAAGTTGTGTTTGACATTGTATCTCTAAATGGGATCCAGAAAACAATGGATGTTTCCAAATTATTTGTACTCATTTCAAGTTGAGGTGAAGTACTTAAAGAAGTCCATGAAGAAGAAAAAACCTAATTATTCACTCCCTATTTTTCTTTGCATTCTATCCCGATGACCGATAGATCTCCATTGATTGATATTTCCTCATAACACAATTTCTTAGATAACAGTTCTATATCATTAATTATGTTTCTAAAGGAATTATGTGGAATCATCTCTATGAGAAAGGTTAGAAGATTTCATATATGCTTGTCCATCTTCATCTTTTTCAAATTTCTCTTTAAAATCCTACCCATGTTTTGAAATATATAAATTATTGATACTCGTAATAAAATGTATTAGAAAAAAAATTGAAATTCATTATATTAAATAATTCCAATGCTTCAATATCTAAAATTACCAAATAAAATAAAATAGATATTTGATGATGATGGTGATGATGGTGGTGGTGGTGGTTACCATCCACTGAGACTAAATTGGTCTATCGGACCTATAATTTCTTTCTTAGTTTCTAATTGTCTGGCTCCTCGTCTTTCTTGGCAAGATTGGTGTTGTAGCTTTCTTCTTTTTCTATACAGTCTTCCAACTTTCTTTATCTTGCATTTCCTTCATATTTTCTGATTCTTAGGATATTGGTGTCTTAGCTGCGATTTATAATTAAACAACCATCTTTATTAATAATAATAAAATTTGAATTAAAATACATATACAAAATAATTATTATTATTATTAAAAATTCAAACATATATATAATTAATGATTTTTCAATAACCCTGTAAAACATACTTTTATTCATTGCACCTTATAAATTGTGATTAGTTTTATTTTGTGATGCACATTACATAACCTATAGAACACAATCAAGGATCAGTTCTATTTTGTGATGCACATTACATAATCTATAGAACACAATCAAGGTTAGATCAACATTCTTAAAAGTGAACTACGCCAGAATCATTTCAAGGATCAACACGACAACATTGTTAAAAATGACAGAGTGACAATAAAGTTAAGATCATTCTCGTCACAAGGGACTCTCGAGGTACCTTACTTTTCCGTTAAAGTTCTAATTAAATTTTTATTTTAATTAATGAAAATCATAACTACATCATAGTTAAATGTTTATCAATAGTCCAATATTTTTTTTGAATGTTTGCATTTTTTTGATTTTATTTTAATTTTTGAAAAATAAAAATTATTAAATTAAAAAAAAAAAATATTATTGACTTATTTTTAATCTTGGTAAATATATTTTTCAATAATTCTTAAAATAGATTTTTTAATAAATATTTTATTTAATAAATTATTTAAATATTTTTTATTAGTAGTTATTAATAATATTTTGTTAATATCAGAATTTAAATAATTATTTTTTTTTAAATTAGTTATTTGAAATTTTGGTTTGCTCTCTATTTAAGCCATTTTGGTCTATATAGTGCTCTTTATTTAAGCCTCTTTATCTGGTCCTAATGATGAACCAGAGTGATTGGTTCCAAAAGCATCCGCCAAAATACTTTGTTATATAATTTCTCCCCAAAGACTTTTCTTAATACTGAACTAATTAAAACTCCAAATTTTTTTAGTTAGTGAAATTCTTTTGTCTCAAATTTCTTTGCTCGTAGTTATGTTGTTCGGTATTTCAATTATTGAATGTCTATATATTAATTTCCCTCTAATTATAAATCTCAATTTTACCATTTAGAATGAAATATATTGGTGTATATTGGTCGTCTCCTTTAAATTGATAGGTTAAGTTTCCAATAATAATTATTTAGCATCTCTAAATCCATGTTTAAATTTTCACATTTACTTATTTATATAAATTTACTAATTATAATATAATTATAATTATATAATCACTTTTCAAGATTAAAAGAAAAAAAAATTGAACATAATTATTACAACAGTTAATTTTATGAAAACTTAATGACTTAACTATAAAACATTCTATATCCTTATTTTTTTTAATTGTTTGTTCTCTATTTCTTATCCCAAATAATCATGATCTACAATAATAACATAAAACAATATAAAAATTGTAAAATTATAATTTTATTTATTAAATAATAAATTATTACATTAAATTAGTAAATTTTAATTTTAAATTACATAAATTCCACATTAATATTAAACCAATTATCAATATAATGTTAACAAACAATATTAATAATATGAATGTAATAACATTAAAAGATAATCTATAAAACATTAATAATAATGAAAAGCATACTAACCTATTAATATTATTAATTTTAATAATATTAATAATAACATAAAAATATAATATTATTAATTTGTTTAATATAAATTTATTTGCCATATTTTTCACTTTTATATTCGAAGGATATAAAAATGGTATGTGAACCGCATTCTTCAGACAAATCCACTTTTCCATATGGTCATTCTTCAGACCACGTGTCCCTATACTTGGGGTTAATACTTTATTGGTGTCTCTGTGCAAATGATTTAATTGACTACTTCAGGTTAATAATTTATTAGTTATCCAATTATAAATTAGGGTATTTGCTACGCGGTGCCGTGCTGGCAACACAGTGCCTTTTTGTTTGTAATGTTTGAATGGATGTAGTTTTGAGTCGGACCATCCTTATCATGCGCGTATTTGAAAGATAATTTGTCGCGACTATCGTGCTCCCCAACGCGTATTTTTTTCAATTCCAATAGTGTATACAGTGATGTGCGGTGCGAAGGTGGGAGCGTTGGGTTGGTTGGTTGAAATTCATGAGTTCAGCGTTTAAATTATATTGTCGTGTTATGGTGTGTGGTTCAACAAATAGATTCTAGACCCTTCATAAGTAAGTACACATCGTCAATTTTTCCCAAAATCTTTTACTATCATCATAAACCCATAGTTATTAAACTACATCATGACCTATTAAACTACATCATCAAAACTAGAAAACTATTGTTGTAAATGATAAAGCAGTTGTCTGTAATGAGATTTTTTGAAAATTTTTCTAGTGGTTTTTTCTGGTCAAAATCCGACAACAATTTCTTGGAATAGCAAATTTGATAGCTAATTTCTCCCCATAATGATAAATCACATCAGAAAACCAATTTCTCCCCAAAATCTTTCACTATCATCATGAGCTCATAACTAAAGAATTTTTTTAGATTTGCGAATAAGAGACATGAACAACTCTAATTGTCCTTCATTTCAGATTTAAATATTTTAGGTTTTTGAAATATCTAAAGATTTTAAAATATTCCAAAATTCCAAAAAAAGTATACCATTAGTCAAAAAAATGGTTGGTCAATAGACTCGCTCTCCGGAATCTGCGGCTGTATGTTTGACGCAGCCAGAACGTGACATATTTCCGAATGAACATGGAAATTGTTCTCGCAAGGAGGCGTGTTCTGTTGGTAAACGGTGATCACACTTTACTTCTCTCCAAAATTCTATATAACAATCCATTCCTCCACAATAATGTGATCACAGACACACACAACCTCTCTGCAATCAGAATTTTGTAGTGAGGATTTCAGAATTATGGCGAATTTCAGAGGATTTGGATTTGTATTTGTATTTGTATGCATCTGCCTCATGTTGGCTGCTGCTGTAGAAGCCGACAAATGTGGAAATGAGATCCAAGGTTTGGTGAACAAGTGCAGTTCAATAGTGTCGGGAAAGCCTCCTTCTGCTGCGTGTTGCGGTCTCATAAGAAGTGCAGACATGGGATGCGTGTGTCCCAAGGTTACTCCTCAAATTGCAAAGCTCATCAACGTATCCAAGGTGGTTAGCGTCATTCAAAGCTGCGGCAGAAAGGTTCCTCATCACACTCGATGCGGGAGTATGTATTTCACACAAAAACTCATTATTAATTTATAACCATTATTGCAATGAGAGCTTGGAGATTTTTGTGGTGAGGATTTTGATTATTAGATTGGGGAGTAATCACAGTATTTATTTTTGTTTTCTATTTTTTTCAAATTCATCATCTTCTTGTATATTTTGTTTATAGTTAGCTTATATTTTACTGGTCTTTCTTTCCATAACAAGTTTTTCCTGATAATAAGTTATGATATTTTTCCTGATAATAAGTTATGATATTGACTAAAAACATCAAAATGGATACAATAATCACTCTGAAATCTAATAATCAAAATATTGTATTGTTTTACTTATTTTCCATCCTTTAAACGTATAGTTATTCATATGTTTTTCAATTCAACCGTTTTGCAGGCATTACAACGCCCTAGTGTTCGTGATCAACTTGGACTTATCTCGATTTCAGATTCAATAATCAAGCATACAACCGGAATGGAACAAAGTTAATTGCAGTTGACTTTGCAGAATCTGCAATCTAGATAAAAATTTATATAAACTCTACTCAGGAATAAATAAACTCTACTCAGGAATAAATATTATTACATAGCTTTTTCTATTCAGAGATGTGCTACTATACACATTGCTTTATATTGTACTTCTCCCCGAACCATGAGAGTTCATGGAAGATTTTAACTTCTGCCCAGGACTTACTCTTGGTAACGGCTGCTGGTAAACGAAGAAATAAAGATGGACCCATTTTAATAATTCCGCATGAAATTGAGCCTTACGTTTACCTTTCTTTTTCTATATCTTAAATATTTGAATGGATCTAAATTGAATGGTTTGTTTCTGTTTTTAATACCATGTTTATATATGGTTAATTTTATTAATGTTATGTATATGGTATATTTTGAGTGTTTTTAATAATTAAAAACATATGTTTTACTTATAAAGTTATAAATCTAAAATTGTAAAATTAGAGTATGCATATTTTTATAGACTTCACACAAAAATAGATCTTTTATCCCACAAACTCAAAAACTTCATATAACTTTTAATATTAACTACAGTGATTCAAAAAAAAAAAATAAAAAATAATAATATATATAAAAACATGAGCTATATTAAAATATCAAATATATTTCTCTTTATTCTCATATTACGAAACAGTTCTATGGGGATATTGTGATTATGTAAAGTGAATACACAAAAATGAAGGTATCGTTCAAAAGGCCTTTTCAAAAATTAATCTAAAGAATAAATAAAAGTTATATAAAATAGTTGAATGCAAATTTTAAATAAAAACAGCAAAATAAAATTAAATATATTTAAGTAATAATAAAATAAATAAAAAGAATATGTATCATTTGGATTTCAGTATTAAAATATTATTTAAAAAAATCTCATAATAAAAATAAGAACAATTCATCTATTTCACATGTTTTTATATTTTTCTTCCATCTTTTAAAGTTTTCATATTTTTCCTTTTTCCATTTCTTAAATATAAGAAAAAAAATGTATTTGTTTTTTTTAACATTTGAATATTTTATAATTATTTGAGTTTTGATTATATAAAAATATATTTGAGTTTTGATTATATAAAAATATATATAAATTTTGATGGGAAAAAAAGTTTGGTTCCTTTTTAATAAATGTGTAATCTTTTTAAATTTGCAACTTAACAAACTATGTAACACACTACAACCCTTATAAACATTAAGAATAAGCATGTATGTTCTCTTAAAAATCAATCTAAACCTAAAATATTAAAAAAAAATCAACACATACTCATCAATTTTAAATGGAAATAAAAATCTTTCCGCAAATATTAAGAAATCTGCAATAAGGTTATTTATTAGACATTTTTTCACTTAGTAACAAGAGCGTCAATAATTCTAATTGCGATGGTTGACCATCTCTTGATTTCTGATTTTAAAATATTTGGAAATGTGAAGTGGGGTTAATTATTTGACGTTTTCTTATGAGCATTATGCTTTCAAATATTTTGAGATTTCTGAAATATACCAGGAGTCAAATATGATTGGTCCAGAGACCCACGCAGTCTCTTCTGCGACCGTTTGTTCAACGTAAGCCTGAACGTGACATATTCTGATTCTAAATATAACATGAAGGTGACATATTCTGATTTTAAATATAACATGACAAATAGTTAGAAGCTTTTTTTATATTTTTAAATAAAAAGTTTAAGCTATATGAGTTTAATAGTTGTTTTATCATATTAGTTAAATTTGAATGGATCATAAATTTTTTTTAACAACAAAATTTACCACATTAAATTTTCTATTTAGGTAAAATTTTAAATATCTTTACTCTATACTAAAACCACTACCATTTGTTATATCAATAAAAAGGCTAATTAAATACAAATAATCCAAAATGTTGCTTTAAAATATTTTAATATTTCTTTTAATTAATTATTTGGAAAATGAATATTTAAAAAGAAAACCATATCCTATGGATATATTAAAATCTCTATAAACATAAATATTTCCACATCAAAGTTGTATTGTTCTAAAATATTCATTTGGTGTAGTTTTATTGTAAATTTTGTTATCATGTCATGTATAAAACATTATTAAATCTAATATTTATATTGAGAGATTGATATGCATGTTAATATTAT